>JANHGC010006323.1:351981-370117 GCA_027560395.1 Boaedon fuliginosus | reverse complement strand
CTAGTTGCCTCTTGGAAAAAAATATATATATATCTTTGGGATAAATACAGAAACATACCAAAAAAAAAACAGACTACAGGTGTCTCCCCAGGTGACACAGGATTTAAATCTCTGTGATGTGTGCATGTCCTAAATGAAAAACTAAGCATTGCATCAGATGAGAAAGTAATCGGGCACATCATGGTTACGGTGGAGATTAGATTGTTACATTGCAAGAGACAAAAAATGTCACACAGCGCTCCCTGTCATTTGTTACGGACCTCCCCAAGGAGACGCGGCCTTCCCTATCGCTTCCTACATCTTGCAGCGTTGGGAGAAAGTCGTGCCATCAAAGGTCTATAAAAGCCTGACCTTCAAGCTGATAGATTTGGAGCAATAAATGGTTTTCCGAGCAGCTGATGTATAAACATAAAGCAAAGTTATAAGGCCAAACCTCTTTAGTTTACAGCGGGCAATCAGAGAAGATTAAGTTTCAGAACAGGCTGGGGACTCGCCACTCTTCCGAAGTGAGAGTTCAAATTACGTTAGGAAATCTAAGCAGGAGGAGTGACGGTCCTTGGAGCAGGCAGCTGTTAAAAGTTGCAAAGAGAGAAGATGAATATGGGCCCCCATATCATGAATGATGATAGCCACCTCCAGGTTTTCATCTCATGCAGTAAAATATACAGTTATCAACTTCCACCCCCCCTGCACCCCAGGCCCTGATATAAGTCTTTTAGAAAAACAGGTTAGGTTTTCATCAGAACTCAGTCCAATGGCTGAAATTCTCACAACTGAAATTCTTCAATGAAGCAATGATCCTTGGCTAGTTAAATGCCACCTGGTACTTAGAGCCCATAATGTGACAATGCACATGCCACTTAAGCCAGCAGAAAAGATACATTCAGGTTTAGCTTCCTGCTTAATTCTTGAACATGTTGAGTTCAACCTATTGTATCTCATATGTTTGCCTGGAAGAGACCATGAATAATTCCTTATTTATACTCTGGAGCATCTAAATACTAAATGCATCTAAATACAGCCATTGAATCACAATTATTTCTCCAAGGAATTTGAGGAGAGTTCCAGAATTCAGGAATCTGTTTCATTTTAAGACCTTCGAGATATAAATGTGTACTTCCTCCCTCCCTTGGACAATTTTTTTATTTCTCTCCTTTGGTTCCTTAATCTATCTTTCTCAATTAATGCGTAAACATCAAGTCATTAGACCTTGTGTTTTTACCACATTAGGCAAGGCCATTTTAGAAGGCTTTAAGAAGAAATGCATCAGAAGTTTATCAAGAAGGAAGTTTGGGGCATTTAACATTATCCTTTTTTATCCTTTTCATACTTTTCAATCAAGTGAACTATTGGAAAATAATTACAGAAAGGGGCTTGTCTTTATATGGGAACCATATTTAATACCGCAGAGATTGGTCAACGGAACAACTGAGCTAAAAATGAAATGGATCCTCCTAAGGCAACCTTGGGACAGAAAGGTTGGGCTGCAGCTCCCACAGCAACTTTCCACATCCTGTGTCCTCCTTCCTGCTTCCTGATCACATGTCCAAAGCCAGATAGATCCAGAACCTCCCTCAGCTTCCCCATATACATGTACATGCGAACACAGAGAAGTTCAGCACCAGGGAAAGCAGAGACACAAACATCCCCATGTCCGGGATGCCCGGGAATTGCATCCGGGTGCAATTCAAGGTGCTAGTAACAACTTTTAAAGCCCTACATGGCTTAGCAACGGGGTACCTTCGAGAACACCTTCTGCTACTGTATGCCTCCCAGCGCCCAGTTAGATCCCACAGAGTTGGCCTACTACGGGTCCCGTCAGCCAAACAATGCCGGCTGGTGGGCCCCCGCACTAGGGTCTTCTCGGTGGTGGCGCCGACCCTCTGGAACCAGCTCCCGGTTGAGATCAGGACCATCCCCACCTTATTGGCCTTCCGTAGAGCAACAAAGACCTGGCTCTGGCGGAAGGCCTGGAATTAATGTGTCCCCCTTGGATGAATGTGATTGTAGATGGATGTGTATCATTTTAATATTGTATTTTTATTGTTGTTAGCCGCTCGAGTTCCCCTTGACTAGGGAAATGAGGCGGGGTATAAATCTAAATAAATAAAATAATATACAAGAAAAAAACCCTTATCTATTCCCATACACTATCTGCTAAAATAAAATGCCTAGCTAGCTCTCAAATATATTAAGTACTACCCTTCATCTCTTTTTTTCCTCCTTGTGAAAACCATTTCTCTCAGCTTCTTTGCCTTTTCTCCTATCGCGCTGGACCATGCCACTCATATTTTCTTTATTATTTTTTACAATCCTTTTCAGTTGCTTCTGCTTTCTTTTATCCAAATAGTCCTGGTAGTACATTTTTGTGCCCAGCTGTAAGTCCGTTTGTTTTTTCTTCTCCAGTCTTCAAAGAAGTTGTTTCAAATGGCTCAGTCTTTTTGGCTGTTTTGCTGCCATTTTCTCCTCTGCCTCTCCTTTTGGTATCGACTTCTTTCCCCCCTCCTTCTCCTCCAGCTTCTCTCGATCCAACTGCTCTGCCGGATCATCCAATGCCTCAATTTTCTCCTCCTCTTCCAAAACTTTGTCCATTATAGCCATTATCTTCTGTCCCAAGTCACAAATGGAATCTAGTGAATTCAACACTGAAGCACAATCTTCCCGTATTTCTGCGAACTGTGCTCCAAGTTCTATGGGCTCCATTTTATTATTTCAAATTGTTTATCAGTACAGCAAACTCTGTAGAATTGTCAAATCATCAATAATAAATCACTCACTCATTGGCCCACCTAAGTCCAGC
This sequence comes from Boaedon fuliginosus, assembly GCA_027560395.1. Taxonomy (NCBI): domain Eukaryota; kingdom Metazoa; phylum Chordata; class Lepidosauria; order Squamata; family Lamprophiidae; genus Boaedon; species Boaedon fuliginosus. Next base: position 367,317 of record JANHGC010006323.1, on the reverse strand, counting down.
AATCATCTCCATTCCAGGAACATCAAAATAAGTGATAGGAAAAACGTTTTCTCGAGTTCATTTTCAATCTTGCTAAAAGCTATTACTGCTGCCAATCCACTCTTGCAAGGTTTCTCTTTAAGAATTAATTCTGGGGATTCCAAGCTCAATTTTTTAAAAATATTGTCTCACCCAATTACAAAGTTCTGTTCAAATCTTCACACTCATCCTCCAGCACTCTCTTATTCCAGTAAGGTCACGACTTAGTGGCAGCCATGATGGGCGCCGTCTAACTGGCCATCGGCTTCAAGGAAAAGGCCAAGGCAGGGAGGGGATGTGCGGATCCCCTCAACCCACCTGGCAACTCCTCATCACTTCACCTCCCATACAGGGAAAGTTGCCTTAAGGAGCCCTCAGGCCGGCAGACCTGGGATGGAAGCATGGAGCTCGCAATTCTGTGCCGAGTTGCCAGAAGTCAAACCAGAAGAACAACATTGACCTATATGTGTTGATCCATTACCAACCATGATTCAAAAAGCAGGTCAACAAGGACAAGCATTATCAAATTATGCTTTAAAAATGCTGATTATTCATTGCTTGTAATTCTTTACATAACACTTCCTTTTTTGATACATGCAAGCTGGCATAGAGCAATTTTAGAACTCTTGAAGGAAAAGCCACCATTATTTCATTATTTAAAATCGGTAACCAAATCAGAGACTTATTGATTCTCCAGATATTATAGTTTTCCTGGCCTTGGGGTAATTTGAAAATTTTTGAGTTTGGAAAATCCTGATCCAGTTATTGTTAGAGCTATTTTAAAGTCAACAGATAATTGCCATTTCCTAGAGAAAAAGAATAAAATATCAGTTTCTAAGCATATTGTCAAATGCAATACTCAGACTGAAGAATACTTAATGGCCTTGTATAAAGTTAGCACCTACCCCTGAAATATTTTGAGAAATATTAAAAAGGCAGAATATTGTGGCATTTAAGGCCAGATAGACTGAATGTGGTAAACAGACACAGATACAGTGTTGCTGAATGCTCCCTGAAAGAAAGTTGCTGCTAGGTTAAATAAGTTATAAGTCACCTCTGCTTAAATTAAAACACTAATGTTCATCTGTTGCCTGTCACACCCAGATGGTAACATTTATTTACGTACTTTGTAAATTTACATACCTGCTTATCTCACTATGACTCTGAGCTATGTATACAGTTAAAAATACAAGACAAGAGAATAAAATTATAAAAAATCAATAATGACATGAAAAACAACAAAAAATGAAAAAAAAAACCATCTGTGGGAGAACATACTCAATTTTTCTAGCAATACAGCTACTTTGCAGGTTCCATATCTATGTTAGCAAACTGAAAATGTAAATTCTCAGATCCAGGTGGCTTCAAGGCCTTTAAACTGCAATGATTCACTTAGTAAGAAAGATTGTAAACTGGGGCAAAAGCGCTTAGCAACTGTCTCACTTAGCAACAGAGATTTTGGGCTCGACTAACTGTATAGAAGTTTAAGCATCAGACTAGAAATTGGGAATTTATGAATTGTAATCCACAAGAAGCATGAAGGCAGTTGAATGACTTTGGGCATGTCACTCTCTCTCAGCCATAGGAATAAGGAAATGAGAAACCATGTCCAAAAATTTTGGTAAGAAAACTGCCAGAACTTCTATGTCAGAAATCTATGTACGTATGTTTGTGTATACATATGGAAAGATGTCACATAAACTAAAATTAACTCAGAAAACTGCCAGAAAGCAGCTAAGCATTAAAAAACTCATCTGTGAAATGGATAACATTGTAAAGAACCTATGCATCTTAAAATCAGAATTAAAAACAATATTAGAATTTTTAGTTACAGCGTATGCATAGCTATCTTTCTGTGTATTTTTCTTTTTGCCTATGTTAGGTGAAACTATATGCTTTTGCCAAGCACTGTAAACTGAATCAACAATAAAAACTTTCCTCATCTAGATTGTATGTAGACTATTTGGTGTGCTATGGAGCACAGTGTTAAAAGTCATGAGGTTACTCTTTCTTCTATTATTATCTTGCTGAAAGTTTTTTTTAAATTTCCGTCTTTGGAATAGCTATAATTTCAGACTCAATAAATTTCTGATCCCAATATGTTTCAGAATGACATAACGAAAAGGGTAAATAAACATGTGGCAAATAATATTAATAAAAATTTGACTTCTGTATGTAGAGTTGAACCATGTTATTTTAATTGGAACTGACATCACTATTCCTATCTTCTAGACATATAGGGAAGTTTGTTTAGACATGTTAGGGAACATCCAAGTGCAGGTAATTCCCCTAATAACTTTATGAAGAAAATAATAATATACCAGTAATAATATAGTATAGTATAGAACAGGTAGTTCTTGATTTACAACAGTTCACTTAGTGATTATTCAAAGTTACATCACTGAAAAAAGTGACATAACCATTTTTCACACGTATGACTATTGCACCATGGTCACGTGATTTACTGTTATATTGAAGGGCTATTCCAGTATTTACAGTAATATTCTCACAAGTCCATTCACACATGAGCAAAATATTAAAGAATTTTTGTGATCTTTTATACTTAGGAAGATGTAGAAAATTTCCTTTTGGAAATGCATTATATTAGTCCTCAAAATCAATCAGAGCAAAATTGGAATGGCTACTGTTGTATAAAACCTTGATTCTATTGATATGAAATTTTACTGCTTAATGTGCTCAAAATTTTGAAAATGTCATGAAAGCTTAATTATTGAGAAAACATTTCATTATAAAGTGCCTTTATACAAAATTTTATGTTTTTTAATATCTGAAATTTGATAAGTGACATTCCTCTGTATTCTCTTATTTATGAAAAAGTTAGCCAGTTTTAACACAAAAGTATGATTTTTTTCCTGGTATTAGTCAGTGAGAAATAATGGAGATTTAACTTTTTAAACAGAAACTGAGCCATTGTTGAAACAGATGATTCCTAAATCAGTCAAAGGTTTTCCTAATCACTGTACCATACAGTCTTTACTCTGTATCATTCTCATTTCAATAATACAAAATAAATGGGAATAAATAGAATAGAATAGAATAGAATAGAATAGAATAGAATAGAATAGAATAGAATAGAATTCTTTATTGGCCAAGTGTGATTGGACACACAAGGACCTTGTCTTTGGTGTGTATGCTCTCAGTGTACATAAGAGGAAAAATAAAGAAAGGAATGAATGTTAAGAAAGGAATGAATTTGTAGACTTTGAAGTAATAGCTTTGCTTTAATTTAAACATTCTTTACAATTTATACCTTTTTGAATTCTACAAACATTTTTTCCCAGGGTAATATAATTATTTGACTGTTTCGTTGGTTGGAAAAAATTGCAAGGTTCCTGCATTACAAGTAACAGATAATACATGTATTTTCTACATGAGTTTTACTCCGAATGGATGGGAAACATTCTGGTGTCTCCAGAACTTTGTACATTGGATGCTATTGTCTTTATCCAGAATGGTCAGTGGTATTGGGAATTACAATCCAAAACTTCTGAAGGATTCCAAGTGACTTTCCTCTAAGTAAGAGATATTTCCATGCTACTGAAGGCTTCATTTCAAGATGACCAAGCTACTTTAAAAAAAAACAAACAAGCCTGTTTTTTTTCTTTCCTGTATAACAACTCAGTTAACTTTATTTTAGAAGAGTGAGAAAACAAAGTAGCTAACTGAGTTGATACACAGGCAAAAAAAAAAGGATATTTATTATGAGGCATCCTTAATTCAAGATCAACTCCTAATTATTACATTCATGCAGATCTTTTGGGAGCATTATTTACTGTTTATCGTTAAGTAAAACTTGCTACATACAACATTCCAAATTATTTGAGGAACTTTGTGTGTTTTGAAACTTTCCTTATTTCTGTAGGACACTTCCCTTTCCCCATAGGGCAAGGAGGTAACAGTCTATCAGCATATGAGTTTGTTTGATATTGTGCAGGCTTATAACGTGTTGATCTTGCCCATTAGTGGTTTAAGAATGTCCTGAAGCAGAGAAGGAGAAGTGATTTGGATGACGCACAATATCATTGTGCCTTCTTGTGTAATAGCCAGTCTTGTTTCTAAACTTGCCCAACGCTTGGCAAAATCCAAACAAAATTGAGTATTTGCTAGTTCATCAAGGTCAGAGGAGAAGGGTGAAATCAATTCTTGTATAGACATTTTTCCTGTTTTAACTTCTTTACTTTTTAATTTAAGTCATCAAAGATCTCATGCATGGTTTTAAAAATCATATATGGTTGTTACTTTTATAAATATGCAAATATTTTTATTTTTATTTTGTTTTTTCCCTACAATCCATATTGTTTCTTACCCTCTCCTTCCATACAATGATAGGTTTTGAATGTATAATTTTTATTAAGAATTTTTATTCTTTTCGTTCTTTTTGTGGCCTGCAACCCCTTAATAGTAAATTCTATTACAAATTAAGTTTAAAAAAATAGAGTAGAATAGAAAGAGAAAAAGTACAAGGAAAAAGGAAAAAGGAAAAAAAGAAGGCAATAAGGGAAGATAAAAACTATTATAACTTCTATTATAAAGAGAAAAATATGTAAAGAAGCGACTTCATTACAAGAAATATAAATCTTCATCACAAGAAGTGTCAGACTTGTCAGCTAAAATGTGCTCCACCTGTTATTTCTTCAATAACATCTTTTGAATATAGTCTATCCATGGTGGCAAATATCATAACTGATATTGTTGATATTATGACTACTAATTTCAGGCTCCGTTCTATGGTAGATGTTTCTATATTCCAAACTTATTTGGACCCTTAGTCCATTTTTAACTTTCTAAGATCAAAATCATATTTAGATTTTTGATGTTCATTTCAGAACTTTATGTTCTCAAGTTTATGGTTAAAATTTTCTTTCAGTATTGAAGGCTAACTCACCTGGCATTTTCAAACATGTTTATAAAACCTCTAATAGCTTAAATGTAGTTAATAAACAATTTCCAAAAGTGATTAGAAAGTGAGGTTGGCAAATGTTGTGTCCTTTAAAAGACATCAGTTGCAAGCCAGATTGTCATTTCTTAGCACTCACATTTGAGGGAGACCTTCCAAGGTGCTGCAGTCCATGGCCAATCTCCTGCCCTCTTCTCTGAGAAGTTCCAAAGAACCATCTAATCACCAATTCTTTGTTGCAATCATTGGCTCCAGCTTCCACTTTTGTGGAGATATCTTCAGTTCACCATTCCTCCCTCCGGAGCCAGTTATAAATATAGATTTTATAAGCATGTTTACTTGTTTTTCTGATTTTTATTTTGATAATGTTGCACGGACAGTGCACTAAGTCATAACATGGTTTGTTTGCTTCTATGAATTAGATTTGTAGTTCAATAATTGTATAGTGAAGTGTATTTTACAACACATTTTTTGTTTATTAGCCTGGCAATGCCTCTGGGTTCTTAGGAAATATTTTTCTTCAAGTCTTATTTATATGACATAACTAAGAGAGCCTACTGTGAATTCCCCAATAGTGAACACCTTCCATATGAAGACATAGCTAGGGCAAATATTGTGCTTATGTGTAATTACACACCCACACATTAATTTTAAGTTAATAAATAAAATGATGGTGGGGCACTATGATACAATATATGAAAACGATAACCAAAAAATGTCATTTTTGCTTGATCACGAACAGAATTCTTAGCAGATTGATATCAGTAGGGCAAGAGAAAATGTAAGAAGAACCATTTGGGACTGGTGTCATTCAGTGTGCAATGACAATGGCAAAAAAGATCCATTTGATGAGTCAAATTAGCAGATGATACAAAACTGGAAGGAATTATTAATGTGTTACCGTAGTGGTTAGGATAATTGTAAACATGTTATTAAAAGGAATAATTAATTAATAGCTTAATGAAATTCGGTGCCAGTGACTGGAAAAATGTAATGTATAAAAGGATTGTTTGAAGTGCAACCTCTGGCCAGGTTCCAGAACAGAGTGAATTTTTATTTCAGCAAGTCTAGAATTAAAAGGCAATATACATTCAAGATGGTGGTGCTTTTACCAGGGAGAGGATTATCACTAACAGCATTTTAGATAAATATTTGCTCAGCCCCTAGACAGTTGTTAGCAAAATATGATTTTAGAAATGTTAATAAGCAGAAATAAAATGATTTGTTTTGTTCAAAAATTCTGCTATTGGGCATTTCTAAAGAAATTGTAAATGAGTGAATTGAAGCATTAATTCCAAGTAGATCTTTCGCAAAAACAGATTGCCCTCATGCCAACTTTTACTGTCCAGTCAGAGAAAGAGGGTGATATTCCAGTAGCTGCCTTTTAAAAATTGATCATATGGTATTGAATTATTGTCTGTATTCTTAAATATCTCATGAGGAAATATGAAATCTGCCAAGGAACTCACTGAAATTATGAGATTGTGTGAGGCTATGTTTGCAAAGGATGAAATTCAAGTGTCCCCTATACTCGGACAAGGTGACATGGCACAACTAAAACTCATAAACACATACAAAATTTGTATAGCATATAGCTCATTCAATTCTATTATTATAATAGCACTGACCTTCTAACCAAGGGTCAAGGTTATTTGCAGGAACTTTTGGATGTGTGGAAAGGAGAGAAACTGTAGTGTGGGTTGTGACTGAAATTTATTTTACCTAAAGCCATATTTCTAATGCATGCTACTGGGTATTTTTGACTGTTCCAATTCTTTCAAAAATTAGATGCCACGTGATTTCTTAGGAAAATTGTGCTGTGTGCTAGTAAGTTATCTTATATGAAATCAGTTTTCGGTTCAGTATGAGGTTATGTATGAGGTTACCTATGAATTCAGTGTTGTTTTGGCTGACTGGCAGCAGCTCTCCAGTGTTTCATATTAGATTCTGTCCTGGCACACCTGAAGACATCAAGGGCTGGGAGTGAAAAGAATATGACATCACCCATTCTTTCACTCCAGGAAGCTGTAAACTAACAGAAAGTGTCAATCTGCTAATGACCTCAGTACCCAAGGAGAAAGGAAAGAGGCAGAGAGTCAAACCAGATAAATCTGGCCCCATGACTGAAGCAATTAATGCCAGTATTGCTAAAGGCTCTGAATGTATTCATTGTGGGAGCGTACATACAGCACATAGAGGACAGAATGTACTGATGTATATTGTTAGAAGGAAATTCTCTTTTGATTTGGGCCTGGTTCAAAGAAGCAAGGGCGATGGCTTGGAAGAGTTTATTTGGCAGCAAATAGGCAGCTATTGAAGGTGACCAGAAGTTAAAAGGCAGGGACAGTAACATTTATAAGGAAGTCTATTCTTTGTCTGAGAAGCATACAGGCATGTGTTTAGCCAGTGTCACTCACTAGAGGAAGAAAAACTTAATGGCTGTTTATATATTGTTTGTGGGTTTCACTGTCAGGCCAGGAGTGGCCAGGGTTTATGAGTGGAGTGGATGGGAAGTGTGGCATGTGGGCTTTTCCTTCTCACTGTATGGATGTCACAATTGCAAGAAAAGGGATCACTTTTGCTGTTGGTTGTCGTATTTGGAAGATGAGAGGATTGGCAAAACTTGATGGTATTTATGGGCACCAATTGTATGACTTGATGACTTAGCTAATCATGGAAAGCATCTTGATGGATCAATAACCATGCAACATACAGTGTTTTAAGGTAATGCTGTGTAGTATAGGAACAAATGTAACTATTGTCAGAATCATCTAGAGGCTCTTTCAAAAATGCCTGGTAGAATATTAATTTTTCCCTACTGAATATATTGTGGCATATCAAAAATTTATTTTGAAATATATTTTAATTTCTGAAGTCTTTGATCCATTGAGATAGTGATATAGCTCATATTTGAAGATTCTTGAAACGTAACATCTTTGGATAATGCCGTGTTTGGGAAATTTAGTCTTTTGACAGCAGTTGTAAATTAACTGAGAGTTACATTGTAATGTACAATGTGCTCTATTTAATTAGATTTTAATTGAATTTTTTTTACTCCATGTCTGCTTTATTGTTCACTTGTTTGAAACAATAATGATGCTTATTTAGTCAGTAAAAAGTAAACTATACAGACTGAATCCAAATGTGCTTGGGAGAAAGCATTATATTTTTAAAAAGAGACAGTTGCAGTACTCTGGGCCTTGAAATCTTAACACATCCTTTCTCAGTGCTATCCACAAAAAATACTGTTAGCATTGGTGAGGGGAAAAATTAGGAAATGTATAATGCTTTTAGCTGTATCTAGCCCAGAGAGAATACAAGGCTGCTTTAGAACAATATGGGTCACGGCTGGATGCTTTATATAACCCAGAACCACAGAGAAAACCCAAAATAGCTGCCTCCCTGCTGCTCAGTTAAGTCTCCCCCATCAGACATGGATAAAATTAGAGCAAGCGGTGACGTGCACCTACGTCTACATAAGGACTCTAGGGAGACAGAAAAAGCCAGGCTCGGGACTCTGGCATACGTGGGAGAGGCTGCTGAGACTTCAGACCGAATCTGTTACTTGGGCAAATGTACATGAACTCAGAAGGCTAGAAAGGGGAAAAGGACAAATTCAGGATGCAGAGTCATTTCTGCTGTAGGGAAACACAGGAAATGGTGCTACTTACATCAAGCATGTACCAAAATATTGGCAAGTGCACACTGACCACACTGATTTTGAAATTATGGATTGGAATTTTTTTGATTAAATATACATTAGAATTAAGGACATTTAATCTGTCCCTATAAAACAAGCCTGTTGGAATCTGCAGCAAACATAATTGGGGTAGTGGCTAATTCTAATTAGGATAGTCCTTGTGTTCCAGGATGAGGATCCCTGCAATGGATAAGGCTTTTAAGAGGTAAAAATGCAAATTGCATCATTTTGAAAAGAAGCAGGCAAATTTTGAATATATTGCAAAGGAAAATGAGGTAAAATGGCCCAGAGACAGTATTAAACACTCTGATTTATATTTAGGCATATAAAGGCGCTTAAGGCCAATTTCAGAGATGGTGGCCATAATTCTTAATGCCTTTAGGTCTAAAATAATTGCTTTTGAAATTGAGGTCAAAGCTTATTTAAGTGTTTATATATATATAAATATATGTATATATGTATATATATTTGTTTTCTGAGGTTTTCACGGGTGTTTGTATGTAAGTCTTTGGTTATTCGGGTTTTCTCCCGCGTAAAATTGGAAGAATCTTGGCGACGTTTCGACGAGGTCACACTCATCATCTTCAGGCTGGTCTTCAGGCTTCAGGCTGGTACCTTCTGCTTTGGTCTTCTGGCTGCATTTCTGGCTGCATCTTCTTTGCAGCCAGAAGCCCGAAGCAGAAGCCTGAAGCCTGAAGACTAGCCTGAAGATGACGAGTGTGACCTCGTCGAAACGTCGCCAAGATTCTTCCAATTTTTCGCTGGAGAAAACCCGAATAACCAAAGACTTACATTTATTTATTTATTTATACATTTTGTGAACTGAAGTTAAACAAAATGGTGTTTCTCCATCTCACATAGAGAAACCAACTGAATGGACAGTGCAGCATGGGAAATAGGGACAAACTACACAAAACTTTCCCCTTTGCTCAATCATATCCTTTCCAAAAAGTCTTCATGGTTCAATGAACCTGCTTAGATATGTTATGCTGTTTGATGAAACTATATTTATGAGTGGCGGTGGCACAGGGGTTAAAGTGCAGTACTGAGCTACTTCTGCTGCCTGCCGGCTGCCTGCACTTTGGCAGTTCAAATCTCACCAGGCTCAAGACTCAATCTTGACTCAGTCTTCCATTCTTCTGAGGTTGGTAAAATGAGGACCCAAATTTCTGGGGGCAATATGCTGACTCTTTAAACGACTTACAGAGGGCTATAAAGCACTGTAAAGCAGTATATAAGCCTAAGTGCTATTGCTATTGCTACTTTTTTCATTGTTAAATGTCTCCGAATTTATTTATTTATTTATCTCATTTATAAGCAGCCCAACTCCTATAGGACTCAGTGGCTTACAACAATTTTTTTTTAAAAAACCATATATAAAAACATAATATAAAGTTGAATTAAAAACCCAAGTATCAGTGGTATGAAAACATTGCAAATCAATCAAAATCAAATCGATTACATTTCTACCTTCATATCTGTTTATAATGAAATTGATTCTGAGAAAGAAGATCCAACAGTGACCAATAACAGTTTGTCTGCAAGCAGAGGTAAGTATTCACAGATGAACGCTACAAATAAGGAAACCATATAAGGTAATTAGAGATAGGTTCAGGACCCTGGACAGTTCCAAGCAAATGATGTCAGTTGCTTGAATATTCATCTGAATCATTGCTGTAGTGTAGAATATAGAATCCAAAACAACTGCCTTTGGACCAGATGGTGCAGCTGTCAGAAGAGAATGTGGATCCATTTTGTTTTGACAGGTGCATTGTCTGCACTGCTAAGTAAGTTCAGTGAAGCATGACCCCTTTTTGGAAAATATATGACGGAGCAAAGAGCTGAACTACACAAAACTGTTCCCCATTTCCAATTCTGAACTGTCCATTCAGCTGGTGAGATGAAGGGAGAAGCACCATTTTCTTTTTAACATAGGAACACAAAATCTGTAAATAAATAAAATAAAGGCTGACTTGGCTGCTGTACTTTCAGTGTTGTATGATCCACAAAGTTGAAGCTACTATGTTGAGCTTGTATTGTACTTTAAGAATGCATCAAAAAGTATTGTTTTCAAATGCTGGGGCAAACCTGATACAAACAAAATTAAGTTTCATGCCCCTCTGATCTCGGTGGTTCTGGAATTCATGTTTTCTCAGATGTAGGTTATGAAAATCAGAATATGATTTTTATCTCTACAAATGTGTGTAAACACAAAACATTTAATGTTTTCAATGCCAAAACAAAAACAAAAATGAAAAACAAATTAACAGGGATTATTATTAAAACACGCAGCATGTTATTTATGAACCAGAGAAGTTCTGATAGTTTTTGGCTAGATTTAAGACTTGTTTCTGTTTTCTCACTGCAAAGCTTTAGTGAATATAATTGGCAAAGAATGTTAAAGATACATTTAAAAAAAAAGTTTCACAAGAATGCATTTCTAAGCTTTAAGCTCTTTTTCTCTCCTTCCCTCATATTCCTTGTCTGTGTGGTGTACATTCTAGAAAATGCTTTGGATACACAGCCAATCAAATTCTATGAAACACAGTTACCTAGCAACAAACACATCTTCAGAAATAAAAATTTACTCTTATATTTAGTCATGTTTGAAATTCTTAAAATATATGAATATGGTTTGGGGGAAAATTATTATTTGCAAAATGCTAGAAAATCTTATGGATTCTAATTTTATTAAAGTGCATCATTACGAACTTTACAAAATACCTACAACTACAAAATTAAAAATGTAAGAAATCTATAGTAATTAGTTCCCCCAAAAAACTGGGACAAATTTGACGGATGTAACTTAAATCCCATTATTTGCAGTGGGACATAAACTAGATTAAATTAAATTAGATGAAATACGAAATGCTGACAAAGAACCAAAAAGATACAGTCGTGCAATATTATAGATGGAACCACTACATTTTTAACTGACAGGATTAAAAGTCATGGTTTTTAAAAAATGACAGGTAGTTTACCTGCAGGCTCAATTCTCAGCATATGGAGATAGAATCAGGAAAGATTACCACCACTTACAGTTGAGTGCTTCTCCAGAGACAGAGTTCAGGCATTGAAGTTTAATACTTTTGGGTTGGCTCAAAATTGAGGAAGATTGGTGTAAAATAATACTGAGCAAAAAAGACAATCATTGCATATCTTAATACCATATTGTGTGGTTTTATAGTATATTTAGATAAACTTGGTGGCTCAGTTTTGCTTGTTATACTCCATCTTCTTAGTATGTGGGGAATTCTTACCTGGGCAGATGATGCATGAAGCTTTTATAGAATTCGTTGACTCCAACAAAACTATTGTAAATGTCAACTCATAATGACATCAGTCGAAAAAAGAGTTCTGCAGATTGGCATTTAATAGCTAGATGTTAGAGCTGGGTAAGTGATAGACATTTTAATGTTGTAATTATGAATTAGCTCCTCTGAGAGCTAATAAAATGCTATTGAACTTTTAGCATTTGATACACTTAAAAAAAATCTCCTTAGTGACAGATATTACAGTTTTCAGATAAGTTTGCAATTCACTGCAACTTTTACAAAAAAAGTTTCATACTTTATTACTATAAATCTGATTTCCCTACAATGCTTATAATTATTAATTATTTACTGTATTAATTATTTACTGACTCTAATCAGTAAATAATTAATACATTTTTAACTATTATTTGATCCCGTGGGTTGTTGTTGCTGTTAGTTGCGAAGTCGTGTCCGACCCATCGTGACCCCATGGACAACGTTCCTCCCTCTGAGTCCATTTAAGTTTGCACCGACTGCTTCAGTGACTCCATCCAACCACGAGCCACCTCATTATCTGTCGCCCCCTCCTTCTTTTGCCCTCAGTTGCTGCCAGCATTAGGCTCTTCTCCAGTAAATCCTTGTATGGATACTCAAATAGTGAACATTATTTCATTATTTGAACTTTTGATTCCAGGACACTCAAATAATGAGTGTAAGGCGTATTTAACAGAATATGTTGGAAGTTAATGGCATTCAAGGCAATGAAGTAAGAAAGTTAAGTCTATTGTTTTTAGTTATTCATTGCATTTGTAAGACCACAAACTCAAAAGACACATGAATTCAAAATTAAAGCATTGTAAAATTACTCTGTGAAGTCAAATATACAAATATTTACATATAAATGATGTAAAGGAGTTCATTTTACAGTGTTCAGATAGAAAAGGCATGGGTACTTCTTTGTTTTAGAATAGGGAATAACACAGAAACTTTGAATTAAAGCCAGAGAGAAAGAACCTTATTTCTTTTGAAGCACTGATGGTTTGTTTAGTATCTAGCTTACCGTATATGGAGAAGAAAGGTGAGAGTTTCTATCCTTGGTTATTTGACAGTGTCTTTGGCTGGGTTTATTCAGTATGCTCCTTGGTTTTCTTGATCTGAGGATGGAGAGACTCTCAAAGGTTGAGCTCCTATGTCTGGTCTGGATTTAACTGATGACATATGGTAGAAGTGGTGGCCTCTTACCGGCTGTGAAACCCAGTTTGGAAGGGCTGCCTCAGGAAGGTAGGACTTTTGAAAACTAGGAACCAATTCAGAAGATATTAAATATAGCTTTTATGAGTCACAACAATCTTGCTGGGGCTGTCCAATCAATGGACGACCTGACTAGTGTCTGCCTTGGATGGTGGGTTGGTGGGATGAAGTCCAGTCCCAGGGCAGCCAAGGATTTCATCAACTAATGAAAAGGATAGCTTAAGCATAGTTGATGGCTCTGACATTATGTATACCTTTACTATTTCTGCCATTATTTTACTATGACCCAGGTAACAATAGTAGTAGTAGGAATAGTTAGGAATGACCTTTGCTGAATCTTAGTTTGGGAAGATCCCACCTTGGGTCCTTTTAATATCATGTGTATTCCTTGTTGCTCCTAAAATTGCTATATGTAGAGACTCATGGAAGAATCTGTTGAAGGTACCTGACAGGAATCTTTCTCCTAAATAGAAATGCCATATTGTCCCAGAGCATAAGGCTACCAGTTTTATAAAGTTTTTGCAGTCAGCAATTTTAACTTATTAACTTGCTATTAAAGCTGCAAAAACATGGAGGCAAACTGACAGTACAATTTAGAGCAGGGTGGAGAGCAATTCAATCCAGAGGTGGTATTCAGCCAGTTCTGACAGGTTCGGGAGAACCGTTAGTGATAATTTTGATTGGTTCGGAGAACCAGCAAATACCATCTCTGATTGGCCCCTCTCCTCCCTGCCCCTTCCAGGAGTCTCCATGTGTCCCTATTTGGCTGCCAGGATGATTCTGGGAGGTTTTTGAGGCCAAAAAATGGGGCATACGGAGCGGCGGTGCCCCCCACGCCCCTATTTGACTTCCAGGAGGTTTCAGGGTGGCTTTCTAGGCAAAAAACTGGGCATGGGGGGATGTGGTGGCTCACCCAGTCACATGAATGCATAGCCACACCCACCAAGCCATGCCTACACAACCGGTAGTAAAAACAATTGAATCCCACAACTGAACAGACCCATAGGCCCCAGCAACTGCTTCATGGCAGTTCTTCTATTGACAAGTCAAAAAGAACGCCATATGACCAGATAACTGATATTTAGTAACCCATTCATAAATCTTGACACTTCAAAAATTCTATAGCTCTGAAGATACCAATGTCATATTAAAATAAATTAATCTGACAGCTTAATCAAATACTTGCAATAATAATGCAATAGTGATATCGAAAATAGATGGTATCTGCAGTTTGGTGATTCAGTTAATGTTTTTTTTAATTTCCAAATAGTATAATAGATACAGTGCTTGTTGTGCAGAAAACGAACTCTCAGAACTAAGATTGGATGAATCATTTATTCCATCGGAGATGATCTTTGTGCTGTATTCATAATGTCCAACGAATTCATAGTTATTTTGCCTGCCTATGTCTGTATTTTAACAAAGACTAAACTATTTTAACTTACGTTTCTCACTACTACAGTATGTTGTTTCTAATCTATCACTAAGGCAAACACATATTTTCTCTTCTTGAAATGACCATCAAAGTACAAAGATCATGATCCAGATTGCCAGAAATTAGAGCCTTTTGGGGCAGACTGGAAATTAGATAAGAAGAGATGAAAATATGGAGAAGATTGTGCATCAGAACACATCACGTGGAGTCATACTAACCAGATGCTCCAAGGAAGGAAGCATAGTACAAGATAAGGACTCTGCCCAAGACGAAAGGGGATTTCTACTAATGTAGTGCTGTCACATAAGATTAAAGGATAACTTCGGAAAGATGATTCCCACCTACATTTTTTTTAGGTTTACAGTAACAATGCAGAACATTTTTTAAAGTTCCATTTCGCAATTCATAGCGAAACTGACCTTAATTAAAAGTTACTTTATGCGCAACTCTGGATTATTTTTCTAAACTTTTTATTTACATTTACAACATAAAATTATCATCTTTATCATTCAAAACATAAAACACAAAGCTCTGTTTTATCCTATGTACAGTATGTACATATGTATGTATGTATGTACATATGTATGTATGTATATGTATGTAGGTGTGTGTGTGTGTGTGTGTGTGTGTGTGTGTATCCCACCACCTACCTAGAAAAAACCACCAGATCCAAAATAAAAGCTTCCCCCATCAGCGAAGAGATCCAGCAAAGAATCATCCCCAGAGAGAAATCATCCAGATGCCCCAAGCTCTACGGGCT
>JANHGC010006323.1:304405-314482 GCA_027560395.1 Boaedon fuliginosus | reverse complement strand
GGTGGTACTCATTGCACCTACAACCTTGTCCACATCATCAGGGGCCACAGGAAGAAACTCATCCCAGATAACAGGACAAAGACCTGTCCCAGTCATCTCAATGGAATCTGTGCAGCCAGAATCAAGGTCTGACCGAATCGGAGCGATTTTATCCAACAAGAACTGGACAAACTCCTCGGCTCTACTCTGCAAGGGCTCTTCAGCCTCCACTGGTCTCAGGAGAGCATGAGTCACGCTAAACAAGGCAGCTAGGCGACAATCTGCAGACACGATAAGAGCGGCATAGTAAGAGCGCTTTGCCGTTTTTATCACCACTAAATAGATCACCTTCCAGTGGCAGTTAAACCCAGGTATACATTTCTGTGCCTTCATATTTTTAAATATAAATTGCTTAGAGATTTAGGAAAACATAGTTATGGTATCTTTTTGTATCTATAAATGTTAGCATCATAAAAACAAGAACGTATACATTTCAAGTGAACAGTTTGTTCCTACTTTTAATGAACCCACTTGTTATAAGGAAAGTACCTGATATGAAACACTACCTGCTGAGTGCGAAGTACACAGTGTAAAACTCCAGGCAAACATTCAATGGGCCATTGAACAAGCTGCATGAAAAAATAGAAACAGTTGTACAAGAAGTGTGTAAGATCAGAAAAGGTTTGCATCAGCTGATACTACCTAATCAGCAGATATTATGTGCAAAATGACAGAATATCTGAGAAATCACTGGGCATCTTCAGAACTTTTGAAATTGGACATCTTTATTTCTGCCAAACTGTTGATGGTAGGCAGTGCACACCCTTAACCCATCAATACTCTTTCCACTGATAATAGGAGACTTGAAAATTAATAATTCGGTCTCTTCTCCCTGAGCTATCACAGAAGTTAAAGAAAGAAAAAACATTTTCTTTCTCAATGCAGGACACCCACTCCCAAAAGTAGAAGCTTTCTTCCCCCAATGTTTTGTGCACTTGTCTAGTCATTTTTGTCTAGTCATTTTTCAAAAAATAAAAATAAAAATAAATAATCAGCTTTGGGTGGTGGGTAGGGAAGGTGAATAGCTTGCCTGAGTTCAGATGTCGTGCAAGAAAACTGGTGCACAATGGGTGATTATTTCCCCTCCCCCAACAAGAATTATAAATTGACCTGAAACAATTGAAAGGACTGAGAGAAAGGTGTCAAATCTGCTAGAGAGTTTTAAGTTCAGACCACATGCAGAAAAAAAATTCCACAAAAGAGATGATGACCTACCCTCATAACCTGCAGCCTGGTGTTATAAATTACAAAATAGAAGTTCTGCAAGTGGTGCTCCACTACATTTCACCAAGAGTAAATTGTTTTGGCTGTCCAGGGAAGAATATGACGACAGAGGAATATGGTTCCAATGTGGAGAAATACCAAAGTTTTATGTGAAAGTATCTTCTATTTTGAAACATTTTATTTCAATTTATAATGTATATAGACACCTGCATGATTGATTACATAGATATTATTTTGAAAATGAGTACTTTCAGTGTTTCTCCTCCATTGCTTCTTGTCTTGCCCTCATGTGGTTTGGAAAATAGGTTAACGCCCTCCTCTCTGTGCAGGCCCTCAAATAGTGGAAGACTGCTTTCCTATCATCCCTAGTCCATCTCTTTATTAGACTAGACGTTCTGTTTCTGCAACCGTTCATTGCACAATTTAGTCTCTATTCCTCTAATCACCTTTATTGCTCTCCTCTGCACTCTTTCTAAAGTCTCAACATCTTTTTTGTATCATGGGGACCAAACTGGATGCAGTGTTCCAAGTGTAGTCTTACCAGTGCTGTCTAAAATGGTACTAACACTTCATTTGATCTAGATACTATCCTTCTGTAGGTGCAGCCTAGGACTTTATGGTCTTTTTGCTAGCTGCAGCACATTGCTGGCTCATATTTAAGTGACTGTCCACTAAGACTCCTAAATCCCTCTCATAGTTACTGCTGTTGCATCAGATACCCCCTATTATTCTATACCTGTGCATGTTTTTTCTAATTTGAATTGTATTGGTTGAATGAAAATAGAACCTCTTTTAATTATATCTTGTCTACTGAGCTCAAACAGCTATTAGTTCCCCCTTTGGGGTGAAGAGAGGCGGGGTATAAATCTAATAAATAAATAAATAAAAATAAATAAATTATAGCTTTTTAGTGATAATTTTTATATCAGCACTTCAAGTGAAGACATAATAGACAGTTTGTGGGTTTCAAACTTTCTTGGCATTTTTTCTAACAATGGTTTTTTTTGTTTCAGAATCTACCAACATTCGAGTATTGTACTTCAGCATTTTCTCAATGTTCTGCCTCATTGGATTGGCAACTTGGCAAGTTTTTTATCTGCGGCATTTCTTCAAAGCTAAAAAATTGATTGAGTAGCAAGGGTAATTTCCCCTTGTTTTGACACCCCAAGGAGCAACACAGAGACCTAGCAATGACTATTGAGAGCCATCTTGGAGTTGACTTGCAAAATTGAACTTTTTCTACAATTACCCACCAAAGGGATGGAGCAAGAGAAATACTGCCACAAAAACTGAGGAGGAAATTCAGGACTATTGTATAGATTTGGGAGAGATGGTATTTGATTTTGAAAATTTTTGGACACAAATAAATACAATTATCCCAAACTGATCTTTTTTCCCCTTTACATAAACAGTTAAATGATGTTATCTTATATGTCACAAAGTTGCTCGTATCTGCCACTTCGATACAGAATGTGATTTGAAACAGAGATTGCAAATGATCAGGACTTCAGGAGCCACATATCAGGAAAGGGGGAGGAATGACCAGTGACAATTTTCTATGAAAATATTTGGTATTTATGTTGTTACTTTCAACGGCCTAAGAGAAATGATGTCATTGTTTAAATTATAGAAGGACTTGAGATATAGCTTCTTCAGGTTTCCTATCCCATACTGATATAAATTCTGCTAAATGTCTATGGAGATTATCAGTCATCCAGATTATTGTTGTCCCAAAGGTGTTGGTTTAAAAGGCTTCCTTTGTTACCAACGAAATACAGTTGCTTTTTGAACAACACCTTTGGGACAATTTTTGATAAAGTGACACAGCTCTTGAAAAAGCACCTTGAGTATGTAAGAGATTGTTTATTTAATCATAAGAAGCTTTTCCCTAACCTATACTTGAAATGCACGCTTTTTCTTTTATTTCCTTTTTCTTAACATTTTCTTTACTTCCTGCTTTCAACAATAAAACTACTACTTAATCTATATCAGATCTGCATTGGACAGATTTAAATCTGGTTATAGTTAGATGCTTACAGTCTTTCTTCCATGTATTGGGACATACCATAATGTGTAGAACAATCAATTTGCATGACAAAACATAATCTCTACTTTTTCAAAAGTGTTTGTATTTTTCCAACACTTTACAAGATTTACATCAGTGGCAAAAATATATATTTTGACATAATAATTCTGAATCCCACTTGTTGATTCTATATGGCCAATACACCTGTTCGGTCTCATATTCATTTAAAAAAATGTGTGTAGGGAATAAACCTTCTAAATTGCTATGCAGTTTCTGGTTCCTACGCGGAAAACGTCAGTTAATTAACTGAGAGCAGCTTATTTGGCTGAACAGTCAGAAAGTCTTTTTCTAGTCTAACTACTAAATCCCAGTCCTGTTTAAAAAATATAATTACTAAATTGACAAAATAGGCTTCTCCATAATAATTGTCAAATAGTTCGATTCCATTAACAGAAAGATAGATGCCTGATGTAAACCCAGTTTGCCACTCCTGTCTCAAAATCCTACTTTCCTGACAACAAAGCAAAAGGAACTTGTTTTTTAAGTATTCAAAATAAAATGAAAAAATAAATCCTCTCAAGAAAACTATCAAATGTAGGATATCACAAAGCTACTAGGCTTAGTATTTGTCATAATTTTCTTGGATTTGTTTCTCTCTGGTTTGTGTGTTTTGCTTACAAGCTTTCATGGATTATT
Source organism: Boaedon fuliginosus (assembly GCA_027560395.1). Lineage (NCBI taxonomy): Eukaryota > Metazoa > Chordata > Lepidosauria > Squamata > Lamprophiidae > Boaedon > Boaedon fuliginosus. The sequence continues at coordinate 310,497 of JANHGC010006323.1, read as the reverse complement.
TTAGACACTTCTCTGGCAATCTCTTTGTAAATATTTGGAAGAAATTAAACCTGAGATGTGATGGAAAATATACTTTAAAAGATGGAAGTCTTACCTCACATGGATTTTGTTTGGATTTTAGAAGGAAATCTAACATTTAAAGAAAAATAAATTGTTTAGGAAGTGGTATCCTCTTACTCATTTTTATCACTTTTTAGCAAATCAGGAATTAGCATCTTTTAGTAAGTGACATGATATACCCAATAGTTTTGCCTTCATGTCTGCTCCTAATTGCTATGGTATACATGCAAGTCAATAAAACAAGTTTAATTTTATCTAAAATCTGATTGGGGATTTTTGACATTTTCAATAAAATATTGTTGGAGAAATTCTTCTTCAAAGTAGTGTATCTGTAAATTGATCAAACTTACATTTCATTTAATTGATTATTTCATTCCAAAGTCTGAATTGAATAGATTTGTTTTCACTTTTTTATATCTAGTACATTTTGGATCTCATCTATAATGGCCTCATGAACAGAGAATAGTAAATTAAATCTGTACAAACTACAACTAAATCAAAACATTGTACAAGCTGAAAATGATGTTTAAGTAGCCTTTCAAGTCTAAAAGTATTTGACAGCTACTTTTAAGTGTTGGGAGATATTTGTTGAAAATTGTATACATGGTGCAGAAAGGTAACATAAGTGGTATTTCTATGTCCATCTGGGAAAGTAAATTCAGCTAAAAATACTTGTTCCATATGAGTGTCTCTTCTGGGGAAAGACAGGAAGTAATCAAGGCAGGATTTGATTTATGTATGGATCCACCATTGTATGTTTAAGTATGGTTTATATTTGTTTCACTAAAATGTGTTCTATCAGTTTTTCAGTCTCCCTATTTATAACTCTTAATACAGGTAGTCCTCAACCTGTATTAAGCCCAAAATTTCTATTGCTAAGCAAAACAGTTGTTGAGTGAATTTTGCACCATTTTATGACCTTTCTTATCACAGTTGTTAAGTGAATTACTGCAGTTTTAAGTTAGTACAGTTGGTAATTGAATCTGGCTTCCCCATTGATTTTATCAGATCACAAAAGGTGATCACAGCTGTCATTATTTATTTATTTGAATTTATACCCCGTCTCATTTCCCCGGTCAGGGGAACTCAGGGAATATATGCCAGTTGCCAAGGATCAAAATTTTGATTACGTGACCATGGGATGTTGCAATGCTTGTAATTACAAGTGTTGTAATTTTTTTCAGTGCCATTGTCTTTTCGAACAGTCACTAAATGAACTGTTGTAAGTTAAGGACTACCTGTAGTACAGAGAAATTTGTATACTACTTTAAACAAATTATGTACACTTTCATGCATTTGAAGGAATTCTCAAGTCAGATATATTACAAATTCCAACATTCCTAGCACTTAAAATTTGTACAGGAGGAAAGGGAAGCAGCAAATAATATGAAGGAGGACTTAATGCAGTCCCTTCAGAGATCTGTATAGTGCAGTATTTTTCAACTTTGCTAACTTTGAAATGTGTGAACTTCAATTCCCAGAATTCCCCAGGCAGCTAGGTGTTGAAGTCTTACCAAAATAAATCTTAGATGTTCTGATTTTTCTGCTAATCAGCTGTAATGTAGACCAGCAGCTAGGATGCTTTAAATGTACGTTTTAAACAGTGTAAACTGTTTTAATGAAATGTAGATTCACTTTAAAATACAGACATCAGACATCAACACATCAGATATTAAAGAAAATTAATTCTCAATATATTCAATCACAGTGAATATGTAAGCATATAAAATCTATAAATCTAATTACCTAGTGGTAGCAGTTTAAGTAAGGAATATACTTCAAATTCCAGAGTATAACTATTACCTTTTCCTAATCCTAAGAATGGGCAGTTGAAATTTAAAATTGTTAACACGAGAGCTGCAAATTTCGGAGCGGAGCGCTCCCAAGCCTCTTCGTCGCCTCCCGCCCGCCCAGGCCACCCTTTTCAGGTTCTGCTTCTTGCTTGAGTTGCTTTAGTTCGGCGGAGTTCAGTGGCGGCCGCTGCCTTTCTCACCTCCCGCTGCTACTCGCCTGCCCTCCTTAAAGTCTATTATGTTTCGGGACATCTTCCTGCCGTTTAACGACCTCCAGAGCTCTCCTTGTTCTCCTCTCCGCGTCCGCGGGCAGAGCTGCCACTCGACTCTTGACTCTAGGAGAAAATTCTCGGACGGTGCCTGGCTCATTTTCCCAAGGCGTTCCCTCCCGGCTCCCTTCGCGCCTTTCCGGCTGCCCTATTTCTCCATCGCGCTGCCAAGTCTCCGTGAACGCACCTTCCGTCTCTGAGGGAGAAATGGTTCCGGGTCAGCGAAAGCGGTAGCCGACCTGCCGCGCTCGGGGGCCGCGGAGCTTCGGAGATGCCGGCGAAAGGGGCAGCCCGCAGCACTCTCCCAGATTGAGGCCGGGAAAGGGGTGCGCGCTTGCGCAGAGACGGCGCTCTGCTGTATTGGCGGCGGCAAGAATAGCAGGAAGCCGCTCACCATCGTCGCGTGAGGGGCCGCGATCGTTGGTCGCAGAAGGGCCGCCTGCGCTCCCCCTTTCTTAGACCCTCGGGAAACGGTAGCGGGGCAGCCATGTCTCTGAACCAATACGAGAGACATTACAACTCCATCAACTCCGACTTCGGTAGCGACTCGTCCAGTAGGAGCAGCCCCCGTCCTGCGCCGGGCTTGGGGGGCGAGCAGGAGGAATTGCATTATGCCCCTATACGGGTTTTGGGTCGGGGGGCGTTCGGCGAAGCCACCCTGTATCGCCGGACTGAGGTACGTCGCTGCCCTGGTACTATTTTCTTCTTCCTTGCCTAAATCGAGGCCCCCGGAGCCTGTTGGTTCTTTATTGCCTTTCATGTTGTATCCTGACTTTATAAATTCACGGAATTCCTGCAGTTTTCTTTTAATTGTCAATGTCTGTTATCAAGAACTTCGATTGACATGAAGGAAGCTGGATCAAATACTGGGCCAAATTTCCCACTAATTCCTTCCTCACTTTTTTTTTGCCTCTTTGCCTGTTAAAATTCCTCATTTCTTGGAGCTCGGCCATTATCTTACATTTTGGAAGTTTAAATTGGGGTGGGAAGAGGGGCTGAAAATTTTACAGTAAACTGTATTCTGAAAATATATGCAGGAAGATCATTTCTTTTGCAGCTCCAATTCTCTCAGTTTTCAAAAATGATACAAAATTCTCAGAAAGTTTTAAGTATTACAAAATCCTGAAGAATTTCACCAAAGGGGTGGAATGACTATTATAATAACAAGTGTGATCCATTATTAGCAAATTCAGTATAAAAAGATGCATGCTGAGACAGATCTGTACTAACATACACATAATGGGATTTCAGTTGGTGGCAACTGTATAGAAAACGGATTTCACCAGAAAATCAATCCTTCCAATCCTTCCAAGCTGACATTACAGGGAGGGGGGGGGAATGTATCAATTTTACAGTGTTTGCTATTCAAACTTACAACTTGACCACATTTGGTATCCTATTGTAAAGCTGAAGGCAACAGAATAATTAGAAGACTGAAGCAACTCCCCTTTGAGATAGAACTGCTTAATATTCTTTAACTTAGAAAATAGGAAAATATAAACATGATAGAGGTAGATAAAACAGTGAAAAATTGGAGTATAAAGAAACTTTTCAATTTCAAAATTAATAATTCACTGATTCTATAGTTAATTCATTAAGTGCTGGTATAGCCGGAACAGATAAAAGGAAGCACTTTTTAAGGTTAATTATGTTAACCTATGGGCACAGCACATAACTAAAATACATAGTTTATAGGCAAACAGTTTAGTGTTTGATTGTTTGTCATCGTCAGCATCAAATCTTAAGAGATCACATAGATTTTCTCTATGACAAACTGTCTCTAACCTGGTCCTTCAGGACTTCACCCATTGCCAGCAGTTCTGGGCCCATTGCTATTATAACTGAGTCACTTGACATTGCTTCTAGTCTATCTTCTCTTTCCTTCCACCTGTCCTAGGATTAGGGCCTTCTCCAGGAAGCTTGGTCTTCACATCATATGTCTGAAGTAGGATAACTTGAGCCTGGTCATTTATTCCTCTAGTGAGAACTTGGATTGATTTAAATAAATGATCCATTTTGTTTTCTTGGCTATCCGTTGTATCCTTAGGAGTCTACTCCAAAGTTCAAACATGTCAATGCTCTTCCTGTCCTGCTTCTATGAAGTCTAACTTTCACTTCCATGGAATACCACAGGGAATACATAATTTGAAGTGTCAATCAATAATTGAGACAATTCATATAAGATAAAACTATCAGTAGATAGTGATGGCTTAATGTTGAAGGCAATAGTTCTCTTAATGCAATTTCTGGGAATGACTTGGAGATTATACTGCAATGTGTATTGGTTCTCCTTTGGCATTTAGTTTGCCATTGTGGAAGGAGCATGCGAGGTTATACTGTCCTTTGGTCTGATCTATCTAGTATAACTCTACTGGCTACTCTACAATACGTATCTCATTACTTTCTACTGCAAACATTTCTGTCTTTTTCTTTTATTGGTTTGGTAGATTTTCATCCAGCTTTTCCTGTTTTGTATGGGGTATTTTGTATTTTTACAGATGCCTTGTTGTTGCTACAGTCCTAATTTGTCTTCCGTAGTCTTCTTTTTTTAGCTGTTCTCAATTTTTTCAAACAATTTATTGTGAAACTAAACTTAAGGCGTAAAGTAAGAACTGTAAGTAAATAAGAACTCAGTACTCTCCTTTTCTAAATCACTTTCATTCTATGTATTAGGCAGGTATTACTATTAGAGATCTAATCTGTGCATATCTAAAAAGCATGTCTAAGGTGTCTTTTTGTGTCACATAGCAAAAATAGCAGCTTCTAAAACAAAGCCCAGACTAGTCTGGGCCCAGAATCAATGTTACCATTTCCAATACTGTATTTTAATAAAATAGTTTAGATATTTATTATATATCTAAGGAGGAGCTAAGATGGCGACGGAGGTAGACTTGCAGTCTGATCCTGCTGCAAGCCTGTCCCTCTCCTCCAAAAACTCCACGTCTCTCCCTGGGCGAATGTAGCTGGCTGGAGAGAGAGAGTGGCGGAGAGCATGGAGAAGCCGGCAGAGCGGACGACGGAGGTGTTGGGGACGCTCTGAGGGGGATTTTTCGATCTTTCTCCCATGGACTTACCATCTGCCTGGAGCCGGGCCGCGAAAGTGAACATGGCGGACCCGGCGGTCCTTGTGAGGTCTTCGGGTTTTGGAGCATCCGGCCCTGGCGTTCCCCCGGCCGTCGCTACTGTATCCGTCGCTGCTGTTCCCGCCCGAGTTAGCGTGGGGTGGTCCCATGGAGGCTTCCAGGACCTGGGCCGAAAGTTTGGTGAGATCATTGGCTGTGGAGGTGGAGAGGAGCGGCCGGAAGACTTCGGCGAGGCCTGGAGCCCCGGAGGCCATCTACGCGATGCGGCGGGGGCTTGGACTGATGGAGTTGGCTGCTTGGTGGCTGGTTGGGGCTGTTGGAGAGCCGGTGTGGACCCGGCAGCATTTGTGGTGGGGGTGTTTGTCCCAGCGTGTCAGCGACCGGCGTCCCTGGCTGGGAATGCACTGGACGAGGAGATTCGCTGGGGCCGGAAGTCCTGCGGGCTGTCGAGCCAGACTGTTTGGACTCGGCGGAGACGACCGCGAGGCCCCATTGAATGGCTGCCTGGGAGCCCAGACACCTGTTCCATCTGGGTGCTGGGGATTTGGAGGAGACCAAACAGGAGGACTCGGACAATCTGCCACCTGGAGAGAACTATTGCGGAAGAACTGTTTTCTGCTTTTCCTCGGACTGCCTCTCCTGATGCTGGACTGAACAGGGATTTGTCCCCAGAAACATCTTCCTCCATCGTGCGGATTGATCTCTCTGTGGCCTACCTTCTCCCCCACCCTCTCTCCACTCTCACTATAGATTCCTTCTACATTATCTCAGGTTTTTGATTTAAGTAGAGAGACTATATTTTAGGGCATTTTTGTGTTTTTATGGCAACCTTGGCACCATATTCATGTATCCTTCTGCACAAAAATCCTCAAGGATATGACTGCTGA
>JANHGC010006323.1:282266-297363 GCA_027560395.1 Boaedon fuliginosus | reverse complement strand
GAGAACAGATTTAAAATTGGGATCAAATTAGACAAATTGTTAAAACTAATGATGGGCTCATCCTAGACCTGCTCGTTAACTGAAGCTCTCATATTCTTCCTGAAAAGAGAGATAAGTGTTAGAAGAAAATAGCGGGGCCCAGATAATCTCAGCTGATCTTGAAAGAAGCTAAGATCTGATTAATTCTTGGATGGAAACCACTAGGGAATCCCAAGGCTATAGATTAACCTGGGAAGAAGACAGTACTAATACCAGTAATTGTTATTTATTAAGTGTATGTGCCGCAATCTTCCAACATCTCTGGGCAGCTAATAGCAAACAATAGCAAATGCTTTTGGATGGTTGTCCAAGAAAACAACATGGGTGTTATCTAATCAGCAGTTATAGGCACTTAATTTGACTGAATATTTACATTTAGATTCAAAGAAATACTTTTTTAAGTTAATCTTCTAGACATGTGCTTTGTAAACAACATTATTTTTAACTGTCTATAAACCACAAGCATTTACCTTAACTATTTTGCTGCTTTATTATGTAATTCTATGCATATCTATCTAGGTCCCATTGAATTCTACGAAGCTCCCTGTCAGAAAGAAGAATATAGGACTGCTTCCTCATTGCACTTCAACTTGAAATTATTCTAGTATCTACTTTAAACACACGTTTAATTGAGAATACTAGATTATTTTAAAACTAAAAAAAATAATACCGGCTTGCATCACATGATAAAGTTTAAGAGCCTTGTAATAAAAATGTAAGACTGTACACATGACGTGGGTATTAATGCCCTCAGAATACAGGTAGTCCTCGACTTACGACCACAATTGAGCCCTAAATTTTTGTTGCTAAGTGAAACATTTGTTAAGTGAATTTTGCCCTATTTTATGACTTTTTTGCCACAGTTGTTAAGTGAATCTGGCTTCCCCATTGACTTTGCTTATAAGAAGGTTAGAATAGGGGATCACCTGATCCCAGGACACTGCAACGGTCTAAATATGAGTCAGTTGCCGAGCATCCAAATTTTGATCACGAGATTATGGGGATGCTGCCACAGTTGGGTGAAAAATGGTCATAAATAACTTTTTTCATGCCGTTGTAATTTTGAATGGTCACTAAATGAACTGTTGTAAGTCAGGCACTACGTTTTATCTTTTAAAATGTTCTGTGTCTGCTGATATAAATATATCTAAATGTTTCTTTCCTAGAGATATAAAGACCTTGAATATCTTCCTCACCAAAGCAAATCTCATAAAATTGGGGGACTATGGCCTAGCAAAAAAACTGAACTCTGAGTATTCCATGGCCGAAACTGTAAGTGGCTGCAGGATGAATGTGATGATGATGATGATTCAGCTGTTTGGAACTTTATGCACTTCAAATAATAGGATCAGCTGCTATTTCTTATTTTTTCCTCTTCTGAATTATTTCCAACAAAAGTATCTACATTTGCAATTCAGATATTTGAATTCTTTGAATTCACATCTAGATATTTTTCAGTAGATTTTTTTTATTAATATATGGCTGCTCTCCTTCCTATAGGCCAGGGGTGTAAAACTCACAGCCCGCAGGTCAGATGTGTCATTTGCTGGCCCCGGCCCGTTTAGTAAAGGGGGGAAAAGTCCCGATACGTCACATGATACCACCGTGATGATGTGAGTTTGACACCCCTGCCATAGGCCTTTAGGAGGGCATTTAAAGCATGGTTCTTTGTCTAGGTCAGGATCAGCAGAGTCCCCATTGGATGAGTTATATCTAGGAGTTCTAGTCACTGTGTTATTGTATTAGTTGCTGTTAATACTTTCTGCTATTTCCTCTCTGTTTTGTGTTTGTTGTAACATTTGTATGCTGTTAGAGTTACATTGTTGGAGTTGGGTGACCATATAAATGCTCTATAAATAATTACATATTACCAAGACTTGTTTTGAAAGAAATAACAAACTGATCATATTATAATCCAATGATAGAATATTTATGTTAGCATTGTCAAATCTTTTTCTCATTGTCTTGTTTGTTTAGTATAATTGTAGAATTGTTTGATATCTTTTTGTTTTGACTATTTGCTTCAGTTTGCTCTCTTTTAAAGATTCAATCTTTATATTAAGAAAAAATAGTTGCTCTAGTCATAAATAGGAGAATATATATGTGATAAGATTCAATTATTACTTTTGTACAAATATGCCAAAGCAAAATCTGAGCATTTGGGAGGGAAGAGGATAAAAGGACAGCAAATTAGAACTTATTGCATTGTGTTGCATGATATGGAATAACTGACCTAATATCTGTAATATTTTTGTTTTGTAGTTGGTAGGAACTCCATACTACATGTCTCCAGAGCTCTGCCAGGGAGTAAAATATAATTTCAAGTCTGACATATGGGCAGTTGGCTGTGTTGCTTTTGAGCTCCTTACCTTGAAGAGAACTTTTGATGCAACAGTAAGTCACTCTATGAAACAACAATGTTTGTTATTAATACTGCATCACCTTTTTTATATTACATTGTCCTATGATGAGTGATTAAGAGAGGGTGACTCAAATTTTAGGTACCATATGACAGTAAAAGTTCTAGGTGAACTATGAAATTCTCATTTAGAGATACCTTTGCCTTTCTACTGTACTTCTGAAGTTGGAATGGAGGTAAAATTGGAACTTATTCAGGAGCTGAGACAATTATAAATACAGTTTCACAGACCGTCATCTCAGGAAGTTTCTCCTATTCCACTTAAATCCACCATGACTGGCTGGGGAATTCTGGGAATTGAAGTCCACACATCTTAAATGTTGCCAAATTTGAGAAACATTGATTTTGAACATTTCACTTTTTCTTTCTTAGAATCCCTTGAACCTCTGTGTGAAGATTGTGCAAGGAAACCGGGCAATGGAGGTTGATTCCAGCATATACTCTGTGGATCTTATCCAAATGGTGCATTCCTGCCTTCATCAGGTTGGCGAGCTACCTCCATTCTGTGATGGGTTTCTTTGTTTTGAGAGAGAGTGGAGAAAGAGCCTTTGAAACTTTTTACCAGCTGTCAGATACCTTATCAAGCCCACTTGCTTTCTCTAGAGTAGGAAATTAAACAAATAGTGTGGCTATTTTCAAGGTTGAATATTTTTCCATTTTTTTTAGATTGGATGGTTTACTATTGCTTCTCATTATCCTGTCTTTTCTCAACTACATTTAAAAATCACATACTATAAAGCAGAAATCAAATAATGTAACCAAATTCCTTTTTTTGTTACCCCACATTTATTGTTCTTTTTTAACCAAAAAGAATGGTTAGCTTGACCCACCAAATTTTATTAATTTTAAGGGTTTTTTAAAATATATATATTATCATGCTAGTATTTTAATATTTTATGTTATGTTTTATTTTTGTTGTGAGCCACCCTAAGTCCTATGGAATTGGGCGGCCTACAAATTTGAATAAAATAGAATAAATAAATAAACCAAAACTATATAATCTCTTCAAGAAGTAAAAAAACAAAATGTACCTTCCTACCTCAAAGACATATAAAAACATACTGGCTTTTAGCAACTTCTCCCATTATGATTTTTTTCTTTCATCTTTTAGGCCCAGTATCTTTCAGTATGAAAATTATGAAGTAGCCCAGAATCAAGTTTGACCTTGAAGAATTTTTATTTCAAACAGGAGAAAAATGTATTTTTTAAAAAAATCAGTAGATGATATTATAAAAGAAATGAATAAAATAAGACTTAAGTTTACTTCACGCACAGAAATTCAATTTCACTTTAAAGATGGCCTCTTTTTATTTTCAGCTTTCAGATTTTGAACAGGAATCTGTCTCTGAAGTCATCAAGTATTATGAACTGAGTTGAGTCTGAGCGGCTGGATTTTCTCCGCAGATTAGTTGTACATTGTATATTGAGACACTATAGTCTGCTTTTTTCCTGTAGAGATCTACTTTGGTTTTCTGAGTCAAGGTGGAAGGGAAATTTTTATGATAAAACAGCAAAAGGAAAATTGCTATAGTAAATTAGCAAAACCATTCTATTTTTATCTTTTCTAGCAGATAAGTCAAATCTTGAAGTTATTCCTTCCCACACACGCTGACAAACCCAGCCTCCAGCCTGGTATTGGTGTTAACTTTGAAGTCAGTGTGAGGCCTCGCTGTTCCTGGAAAAATGGAGTGGGAAATATTTTGGAGGAATGGGTTGGAAGGGATTGGCGGAAATGTAGAAGTTATATCTGTTTTTCTCTCAGCAGAAAAACAAGGGTGATAGCACACACTAGTTATAAATTTAGTGAGAGTAATTTTGATTTAAATGCTAAAATAAAATGCTTCATTTAAACACTAAAAAGTTGCCATGCATTGTTTGGAAATCTGTAAGAGGGGAGGAAGAGCAGCAAAAGAGATTTAGCTGGCTCCTTGTTACTGCACTCCGGGTTCAACTTTTATTGTCACTTAGCTTCATAGTTAAGTATCCTCCTTGGATACTGCAATAACATAAGCACTGTTAAACTATCTGAGCTCATTTGATGGCCCTTTTGATTTGCTGTGTTTGGGGAAATGGAAAGAGACCAGAGAGATGTAACTTATTCAGACTTAAAAGATTTGAAAAACGATCCCTCTCCTTAGGGAGTGATCTGTCACTCACCTCTTTTAGGATCCAGAGAAGAGGCCTACTGCTGATGAGCTACTTGAGAGTCCATTTATCAAGAAGCACAGGAGGTAAATATTAGACAGAAACAGGTTGTGTGTGTGCGTACATGTTAGAAGATACATACAACCTTGTATTGTCCGATCATACTGGTGTTTCATGTACACATAGACTATCTGTTGTGCTAACTGCTTTTTTAAAGATTAAATGACACTCTTAAGTTCTTTGCAGCACTGAGTTAAACATAAGAATATTGAAAGCATAGATTATTTAACTTGGAAACTGAGCTGTACATAGGGTTCTACAAATTTCTTTTCTTTCAGTTTTACCTAGCTAATCCCAGGCTTCTGTGTTTATGTGTTTATGTTTATTGGATTTATACCCTGCCACTCTTCCCCAGTTAATGTATAAAATATATTGGATTATATTTAGAGAAATAAATGCATGCTAAAAAACTACTAGACCAACATCCTCTGATTAGTTTTATTTATAAAGTTATAATAGTAAAAATCAGGAGTAGTACTTTCCTAAAACATTTCATTAAAAGGTGTAAGCCTTTATGCAAGCTAATGCAAATCACAAAACTTATGCCTTTTAATAGAATTTGCTGCTAGGAAAGCATGCTACCAGATTCCTTCCCATTTTTGCCGACAGATTTACACTGCTCTCCTCTTACAATGTTTATAATAGTATGTAATCAGTTCAGTATTCATGATAGCGATTATATAGGCTGAAAAATAAGCCAAATTGGCACAATTGAATTAACAACACAACTTACCAATTAGATGTGAGGCATCAAATTATTAGTCACTTATTTTGCTGCCATTACATTTTTAGTTCTATGAATGGAGGAAGTGCTTGTGCTAGAAGTACTTCCATATCTTGTGCTAGAAGTATTTGGCTGGCTTTGACTTGTGGAGGAGGATGGGTGGTCCATTGGCTGCTTGGCCTCAAGTAGCAAAATCACTTAGCTGGTTGGACCTTTCATTCTCTTGGCTTCTTTCAGATGATCTAACACTCCTTCAGCCTTATTTGTACTACGATTTTGTGATTGTTTTGTGACCTAATTTTCAGGATTGGATTTTTTTTCATGTTCCAGGCCCTATATTAGATTCACTTATTTATATCTCTCTGCCTCTAGTTGTATAGATTCAATATTCGACTCCAAATTAAACTGACAAATAAACTCTTAAGTTTGGTCAGAATTAGTACCTCTAGAAACACAATATATCCCTGGAAGGGATATGTTTCTAGAGGGAACAATTTTCCAGAAGAGGGGTTTTTTAATGCAGGATGGCAGTTTTTGTCAATTTCTTCTTTTCCCTATAGCTCTCAAGCAATAAAAGGTTCCTCAATCCTTGGAAACAGATTTTTGAGAACATAAGGGCTGAGGAGAATCGCAAATTTACTTCCTGTTTATGAGAGCCCCCAATTTACATAGTTAACAAACACAATATTGAAGCACGTTCATTGTTTATACAGGCTGTATTAATCTATGTATGTTATGGATATTGTGTATTTCAAGCTTTGATTAATAGAGCTTATTATACAGAAATTTCAATATTTACTACATATAGACATTGTCTGCAGCTTGCAGTACAATTTTATGAAAGGGTTATTTGCAGTATTAAATTATATAATGATTCCTGTTGAAGAAGCTGTATTGATGCACCATTCTTACTGTTTATTCTTCCTGGCAGGGATATGGAGGAAAAAGTTGCACTTCTTAATGGCCCAAACAAACGCCCAAGGTAAAGGAATATGTGTTGAAGAATAAAACAGAAGAAAATAGTTGGTCTCTGCAAGTATCTTAGGATGAGCAAAATACCTCTCCGAAAAGTGTTAAAACAGCAGTGTTCTTTGGAAGGTTCCTTCTGTTCCTCCCAAGACTATCCTAAGCTATCTGTATGTTCGTGTGTTTATACAGTGGAAGAGGCCAATCTAGATAATAAAGTAGTAGATATCTGAAGAGGTCTTGCAGGGTGGGTAGGCAAAACTGATACATCTGCCTTCTTTCTGCCTTCTCCTTTTCATGGCCTCTGCACTAGCCAGCATCATACCTGTCCTTACCTCTCTTAGCTGTTCCCATGCTTGAATTCCATTGATGCATCTTCAATTGAAGTGCAGCATAACTCAAACAGTTAGCTATCTTTTCTTCCAAGTTTCCCCGAGTCTTCTTTTATTTCCTCTTAGGTATTGACATCAAATATTGCCATCAGGAATAGTGTAATCCAACCAGTTGTTTGCCCTATTTTCCTACCACCTTTTTATCCCTTTTGGTGCCACTAACAGTGTTTTTGCCTTTCTTCCATTGTCTCCCACCCTGGAAGACCTGCCCAGATAGGTGTGTTCTGGCCCAGGCCAAATATACAAGTTGAAGTTCCAGGTGCTTTAGTTTAAGCACAGACCACAGGCATGTCTTTTGGTCCAAGCACCTGAAACTGTTCCTCACTGAACCTTTTGCATAACCTTTCTTGGTAGATGCCGTAATTACTATAAAAGAATGCTATCTTTAAGACATTTTAATTGTAAAATATGCAAGTGTTAAACTGTTATAAGTTATATTTAATTTTTACTTTTATTGTTAACCATTCCCATCATTTACTTTGGATTTCCATTTACTTTATATCAGTCCCTACTTACAAATTGTGCTGTATTAATGAACAATTTACATATACAGTTAAAAATGCCAATGGTTTAATTTGACAATGTATTTGTATACCCTTCTCATACGTTTATCCATGTCAATGCCTTTAAAAATTCAAAAGTTGTATATATGTGTCTTCAAATTGATTTCTGATTTTTCTTTGTCTTACAACATGCTGCTTTCTTCCACATTTCCATGCTGTCTGTCTAGCCTCTGAACCTAATGCATGCCAATATATATGGAAAACTCTTAGCACTTATATGAAGTGTTTTTGCATGGAATCTGGAAATTAAAATTTTCCCATCTATCTTCTCTTTAGAGGCTTAGAAAAGCAGCTCATGGTAAACAGTGTATCCATACAGATCTCTTGTGATTTACAGAACAAGTACTATGAATGAAGCACCTATTGCAGTGGTGACTTCACGCACTAGTGAAGTATATGTATGGGGAGGTGGAAAGTCCACTCCTCACAAGCTGGATGTTATTAAAAATGGCTGCAGTGCACGGCAGGTCTGTGCAGGAAACACTCACTTTGCAGTGGTAACGGTGGAGAAAGAGCTCTATACCTGGGTGGTAAGTGTCAAAAAGAATATAGGAATGTTGGTGGGAGGGGGGGCGGATGCTCCAAAACATTATTCTTTGGCATCTGCCGTCAACGAAGGAATCAAGTGCTACTAGGAATTTGCATCTTGTACTGCAAGGAAGTCATTGTGACAGTTCACGTTGGCCTCTCCAACAAAGAAACAGCAGTTACATTTATATCCATTTATGTCCCAAATACATGAGGCTCCAACTGCCTCCAAGTGGAACTGCATACTAAATAGTCTTTGGCCCAATTTATCAGCTGGAAGGAATTAAGTATTTCTAAAGGTTAATATTTTATTTATTTTAAGTGATTGATATGGCTCCTATTTGAGGCAGCTGTAGGTGGCTTAATAAGTGTAATATTGTATTAAGAAGTCAAACATCATTATAATCCTAAAATGATAACTTTTGCTATCTTCATTTAAAATCTTCTTAACCAAATGTCTTACAAAAGAAGACTGCTTTGACCAACTTACTTAAGACTTAAAAAATGGGGGCTAATTCAACTTCAAGGGGCAATTTGTTCCATGAGGAGGGTCCACCATGAATAATAGTTCCCAATCTCCATATCTCTCATGAGTGGGTAGCCATAGTATCTTTGTAGCTAGACTATGTAGGATGGGCTGATTGTACCCGGAGAAGAGTATACCAGAAGTGTTAATAGTCAAATCTGCAGAGGGCTTTCAGTTCCAACCAGCACTTGAACTCAGGCAGAAGGGACCTCATGAAAAACATATTAAAATAATGCTGGAAATAATATTCAGCCACTATAAGTAGTAGCCTTATCTTGGAGAAAAAGACATGAGACACATGTATGCAAAGACAATATAAAATGGAATTCAACTCATATTAAATGTTAGTCAATGTTAGTCTAGGGATTTTTCCTGTGAATTCCCAGTGTAATGTTCTGTTTTGATATATGCTACATGGCTGTTGATATGTGATACTATTGCATAAGCAGAAAATACACGTGTCTGTTTTTAACTCCATCTATGGGTACCTAAGTGGTATCCCTCATTCAGTGACTTTGCATACTATAAACTAGCTTCCAAAGATCAAGAGGTTTTCTTTTTCTCCACCTCCCACATCTTCCAAAAAGCATTCCAAAATTTGGATGGTTATCTGGAGCAATATTCCATAGCATACCTACAAAAAAACCTCCCATAATTATTATTTAGATGCTGAAGGAAAAATAGGCCACTTCATGCTGTGGAAACACTGAGGAATATAGAGGTCTCTCTGGTTCCTAGATAGTCTACATTATTTATTTTAGTTTCTTTTCATCGACAATATTCCTTGGCTCTTACACTATTTTATCAAATGTATTTTTTAATAGAACATGCAGGGAGGCACTAAACTGCATGGCCAACTGGGACATGGAGATAAAGCTTCGTATCGGCAGCCTAAGCATGTGGAAAAATTGCAGGGCAAAGCTATTCGTCAAGTATCTTGTGGTGATGACTTTACAATCTGCATTACAGGTGAGAGACATAGGTGACATGGTACCCTTCAAATGTATGAAAAATGTTATGGAGGAACTGAAAAAGTGTATTAACTAAAAGAGAAAATACCCCAAATACAAGAGACTATGTAATACTCAGGTATTGATAAATCTGGGAAGGAAGACAAACCTGCAGCTGCTGGAATTAGGGACAATTCCAAAAGCCAACTTATATTTGTTTTGTGTTCTTTGAAATGCCAGTACATTGGCTTTTATATTACATTTTGTGATTGAGTGTACACAATCATTAATAAGAAACAGAAGCAAAGATTAAAAATACATAGATTATAAATGGCAGTCTTTATCTATATACCATATTTTTCGCACTATAAGATGCACCTGACCATAAGATGCACCTAGGTTTAGAGGCGGAAAATGGGCAATGACAAAGACAGAAGAGGTAGGTTCAACACTGTAAAAGGACCCATATTTTTCGCTCCATAAGACGCACAGACATTTCTGTCCACTTTTGACCGGGGGGGGGCGGGGGAGTACGTCTTATGCAGCGAAAAATATGGTGATTCAAGTATGGACCAGACTATAAGATGCTGTAGTAAATTAAGCATAATGGACCTGGCTTGATCCAAGTTAATTAGGTTGCACTGTAGTTAAAGTCTCCCTGTAATAAAGAGGAAGATAACCATTGGGTTTTTAAGGACATCCTCTATTATTCATGTATCCCTTGTTTTCATGCAGATGAAGGTCAAGCCTTTGCCTTTGGTTCAGATTACTATGGCTGCATTGGCGTTGACAAGGCTTTTGGGTCTGAGGTCCTGGAGCCCCGGCAGATCAATTTTTTTTTCAGTAACCCGGTGGAACAGGTTTCCTGTGGAGATAATCATGTGGCAGTGCTGACACGAAATCGTGAGGTCTACACATGGGGCTGTGGAGAGTATGGTAGGTTACTCTACATGTAGCTTTAAGCTTTGGCAAAGATTAATGACTGATAGAAGTAAAGTTCCTTGGAGCACTATCATGATAGACCAGATTAAATGAGGATTTCTACTGGAAAGGTAGATGATTGATGGACAGCTTTCTTTTTTTTCAGTTTTTTTTTTTAATTTTGTTACTAAAAAAATTATCATCCATACATCAGACTTTGTGTTGCAAGAGGTTATACATAGTATATATTCAATGATTAATACATTTTTATGTTCTAACCATAATAATTAAATTTCCCCCTATGTTCTACCATTATCATCACCTACTAAAGTTTAATATAATTCAAAAAATTATATAATATCGTTATATGTACATAACTTTCTAATCCTTTTCTGTTATTTTGTTTTCCAACCAATTATAAAATACATACCATGTCTTATAATATTCTGTATCTTCTTTTCTCTGATCATCAATGTTAACCTATTCATTTCTGTACGTTTTAGTATTTTATTTATCATCTCCTCCTCATTCGGTATTGTTAGTCCATTCCAATTTTGTGCAAATTCAATTCTAGCCGCTGTCAATATGTGAACCATTAAGTATGTATCTTAATGGGTATTATTCCTAATAGAAATATCTCTGGTTTCATTTCTATATATTGTAATGTCATTTTTTCTAACCACTCTCGTATTTTCATCCAATACTTTTTTGAATGCTCACATGTCCACCACATATGATAATAAGACCCAGGTTCTTGCTGACCCTTCCAGCATTTTGTAGATTTATCTTTAAACATTTTAGCTAGCATGACTGGATCAAAATGCCATCTGTAAAACATTTTGTACAAATTCTCGCTATATGTTGTTGCAATTATTAATGAATAATTTTACCCACAAATCTTCCCAATTCCCAGTGGACAGCTTTCTTTGAATCTGAACATTATTACCTGTACTCATCATCATTGGTTCTCCCCAAATATAGGCCGCTTGGGTTTGGATTCAGAAGAGGATCATTCCATCCCACAAAAGGTAAAATTGATTGAATTTGACTGTATTTCTTGGGTTCCTAGAATAATTCCGTCTTGAGACATTTTTCTTTCTAATTCAGCATATTATGAACAAATATCTCTTAGGGTTTTATAAATTAATACAAACAAGGGAAAATGATTTTTGATTGGGAGCCATGCAGACTTAGTTAGAAAATGAGCAGATATAAAATTATGGATTGCGCCAAACCTGACAGACTAACACTTCTGCTTAAAGACAAGGGGGAAATGGAGTACTATTTGAGCTGGAATGCATGGTATTTAGGGTTAGAAAAGAAAACGGAAAGACTAGAGGGGGAGAGGGAAAGTTAAAGGAGCAAAGATAGTATGAAGAAATGGTAAAATGGCTAATTGTACTAATATAAACTGATAGATGCTCCATGAGTAGAAACAAAGCAAACACATCGTTCTTGTAAAATATTGGATTTTCTTTTGTTTTTTATTGTTTACTTGTTCTGGTGTTTTTATACGGTGTACTGTTTTCTTAAAATGTTTAATAAAAACTATTTTTCAAAAAAGAAAGTGAGCAGATATTTTGTACTTGAGATGGAAAAAATGAAACTTCGATTCTGGGTTTTGCTAATTAAGTACATTCATTGTTACAGGAATGGCTAGTACATATTAGTATGTAAAAGTAAAAAGTTGAGGTTGCAACGTTATTACCTTATTCTACTGCACCAAAGGAGTCAGAAGTCAATGTTTTTCCTTTTTCTTTTACCCTATATTTCTTTTTCTTCCCTTTTTCTTTCCCATTTCCCCCAATTTTAATTTTATTTTGCACTTTATATCATGATAATAAAATTATTTTTAAAAAGGAATATGGGTGACTATATAAATGCTTTAAATGAAAAGAGAAGAGCTATATTCTGAATACAACATCTTTCCATATGAGTCTATTTTACCTTCTCCTATATAAAACAGATGGTAGATATAAGAAGTATTGCTTTACATAATTAACCAGGCACATCTGCTCTCATTATTTCCATGGTTCTAGATAAAGATTTATCCTATCCTTGCTTTTCTTTTAAATTCCATATACTAATTTTTGAAGTGCCAAACTGATATAAGGTTTTCCTTATATGTGTTCGAACTGTTACTTGTAAAAAGTGTCTGTCATTTTTCATTCAATATACTGTATACAAGTAGTCCTTGATTTCTGACCAGTTGCTTAACAACTGTTCAGAGTTATAATATCGCTCCCCGCTCAAAAAAAAGAAAAGCTATTTAATGGCTTGTTTTCAACACTCTGCAGACACATGATCACATTTGGCTACTTGGTAGCCCACTCACCTTTATTATCATTTGCTGAGTCACCTGACTTTTTTACCAGTTTCCAGTGTTAACTTCAATTTCTGGTAAAAATGCCCATTGGGGAACATTGACTAGTTTAATGACCACACAGTTTGCTTAATGACTGTGGCATTCATTACTGACAGCTGCAAAAAGTCTGGACTAGTTATGTGATGCCTCAACCTACAACTGCAACAATTTATGACTAATTCTAGACTCAATTATGGTTGTAAGTTGTGGATTAACTGCATAATTGCTATATTTCAAATTGCTGCAATGGATAACAGTTTGCTTTTATTTTGCAAATCCTCATTGTATTCTGAATAGTGATTTCTTGTCACTAAAGCATTTTTGCTGTCATGTAGCAGACTAGAGGGAAGGGGTTTGATACTTTCCACAACTGTTGTTTTCTCATTCCAGGTGTCAAGAAACTAGGATCTTCTATATAAAAAACCCCAAGTCTCTGTTGGTTAGGACTCTGCAGCAACTGCATTTAGTTGTTGAAATATCTTACGTATTTCTTTTTTAGGTAGAAATTCAAAAAACTTCAAATACTGTCTCAGTCCAGTGTGGCAGTGATGGAACCTTTCTTCTCACACAAGCGGGCAAGGTGTTGGCCTGTGGTCTGAATGAATTCAACAAGCTAGGCCTGAACCAATGCACTTCAGGGATCATTAATCATGATGTGAGTGGCCTTGGATGAAAATAAGGAAAAGTTTTCATGACATATACTTAAAAATATAATTTTAAAATTCATAACAAATATTTGTTGTTAACAGACTAAAAAGGGGCAAGTGAATATGGTTTACAATTTCTAGAAATAATGTTATGCATGTTTGGAAAGTCTATACATAAACCAATAAATACAGCTTTTCATTCAATGGATCTTGCGATATTAAGACATTCTCAAGTTTTACATGCATCATTCTTGATTAAAGTGAGAGCATGTACAGAATTATGGAATTGGTTTTATAAAATTGCTGTCTTCTCATAGGCTTATCAAGAAATCCCATATGCTACGACTTTCACTTTGGCCAAGAAACTCTCTTTCTACAAGATTCGCACAATTGCCCCAGGAAAGACACATACTGCTGCCATCGATGGTAAGATCAACTTATTATCTTGTGATGTAGTTTTATGTGTAGATAAGGGTAAACTAACCTACAACTTTAGTAGGTGGCAGCAGATTAATCTCAGCAGTGTCAGTTTTGGGTTATTACTCACTTGTATAAGTGAAAACCTGGGAATCTTAAAGATATTAAATAAACTGGGAAGTTATAGAATAAAACAAAATATTGGAAGAAGGTAATGCAAACCATCCCAGTAGCAATGACAGGTAACTGATGTAACCCCTAGAAGTTATAGAGTGATAGCACTTAAAGATTAGAAAAGACCTTAGAGATCATCTAGTCCAATCTTCTGCTCAATTCAGGAAGCATCTAGTGGAGCATCTCTGAAAGATGGCCATCTAATTTCTTATAAAAAACTTCCACCAAAGGAAAATCTATTACTCTCCAAGGCAGTCTGCTCTTTTAAACATCCTTTAGCAACATTTTCCAGATGCCTAATTAAAATTTAATCCTTTGTAATTTAAACTTTTTGTTTTCTCTCGTTTTCTGAATTCACCTGGTTCAGACTTATCTTCTACTTGGATGCTTTTCAGATACTTAAGATAGCTATGCCTTTCTGCAATTCTCCCCCCTTCCAACTAAATATACCCACTGTATATTTGCCTTTTTAACTATCTACCTCTATCTGAAATACATAATTACAATTACAATTAATGCACAATTTTTTAACTAATTATACCTATTAAACTTGTTAAATTAGCTCCATAAACTATTTCACACTACTGCAGTTAGAAGGCAAAATCTGTTAATTGAATTAAAAATAAAATCCTGAATGTTAACTCTGAAATTCCTAGCAGTGGGGAACTGAATGAGATAATATTATGAACCTATTGTTTCTGTGGTTAGGTATACCAGTTAGAGAACCCAAGACCCATTGGGTAATAGTTACAGAACTATTTTCTTACCTATACAAAGAAACAGAATGACTAAGGGCAACAAGCAGTGAGAGCAGGAGCAACTTAAAACTTTCTGCCAGATTGACTGTGGCTGATTGCTATCCAGCAGCTAATGGTGAAACTGATTAACCCAGCCTCCAGAGGACTAGGACGGGACCATTCTACTAAATTCCAGGAGGACAGCACTAAAATTAATTTACATTAACTATACAATTAAACCATTTACATGAATAAAGGAAAAAGCAAGACACCAATATGCAGCTTGATTGTTATTAGTATAATTCTCCAGAAATAAATAAATATGTGTGTTTGTTCATGTGTGTGCATGCATGTGTGCCATATAGGCAGGGGTGGGTTCCTACCGATTTGCTGGTTACCCGGTTTGTGGGCGCGCTTCCCGATTGCCGGTCAAACGCGTGCTGCACGCAATTGATTTTGAAATCTTTGTGGTGTTCTGCAAGCACTCTGATCCAACAGCTGCATAGCGGCTATCCCTGGAAAGG
>JANHGC010006323.1:264443-279972 GCA_027560395.1 Boaedon fuliginosus | reverse complement strand
GGATTTAGGCACTGCTGCCCGGGCCTAAATCCAGCCCCCTTTCTCTACCCATCCCTCTGGGACAGCCCACCCATAATTCACAGCCTTCGGGTCTCGGGGACATCTCAATCTCGCCCCTTTTAAGGGGCACCTGATTTGGGGGGGAAGGTCGGACTCCCTCGGGGTGGCTTTAGATCCTGCCACCCTTCAGTGCCACCCTAAGCCCGGCCCGAGAAGCAGACGCGGGAACCGCTGCTCAGGGTTGCGGCGGTGCCAGGGTGGGTGCCGAGGAGGCAGGACAAAGCCCCAGGAAGAGGTTGCCCGTGTCGACTCCATCCTTTCCTGTTTTTGGCGCCTGGCAAGGACATGACTCGGTGCAGAGGTGATTATTCAGCCGGTTCGACTCGGTTCACACGAACCGGTGGTGATAATTTAAAGGGGTTCGCCGAACTGACAAATGATCACCCCTGGATGCAGCTGAAATTCACCCGGTTAGATGACCTATCCACACCCACTAAGCCACGCCCACTAAGCCACGCCCACAGGACTAGTAGTGGACATTTTTGCGTCCCGTCACGGACTCGGTGGCCTGAAGACCTTCGCCCAGGGATGGCAAGGAAGCCTCTCTCCTCCCCAGAAGAAGCAGGAAGGCCTGAATGGTGCTTTCCAGCTGGCACTGCCCACCCCCTCCCTCTTTCCAAGGGGTGTGTGGATGTCTTCCTTCAAGACTCCTTGCCAGGAAATTCCTTTCTGTTGATGCTCCCTAGCAGGATATTGACAAAAAGGCCTCGAAAGTTGAAGGTTCATTTCAAGAACACCATTCAGCGTCTCCCTGGCAGGCGCCTGGGCACACCGGGGCTGCCAAAAGCACGGTGCCAAGTGAGGCTTGCCCATGCAGGTCTCAACCAGACCCCCCCCCCAAAGTTTTCCCCAGCCGAATGGCATGGCTGGCATCCAGAGGGCACAGTTCAGGCTGCCTTCTGCTCTGAGCTGCCCCCCAGCCTACCCGCCAATGGATCTCTCAGGACCAGGCAGCTGTTCGCGAGAGGCCACGCATTCTGGCGTATCAATTTCTCTGATCGATCGTGGTTGTTCGTTGCAAAGTCATGTCCGACCCGTCGGGAGCCCTC
Organism: Boaedon fuliginosus; assembly: GCA_027560395.1. NCBI lineage: Eukaryota > Metazoa > Chordata > Lepidosauria > Squamata > Lamprophiidae > Boaedon > Boaedon fuliginosus. The sequence continues at coordinate 278,863 of JANHGC010006323.1, read as the reverse complement.
GTTCCTCCAGGCCTTCCCATCCTCTACTACCACCACCCCAGAGTCCATTGAGCACCCAATCAGCCGGGTGTTGGAGCTTCAAAATCCAGGTGGTGAGTGCCTTTTGGAGGGATCCGTCATCCCTTCGGACGGTCGCTAAGCGAGGACTTCCTCTCCTGCGGCCCCCAACAATGCCAGAAATAGGTTCCAACGGTTTTATTTCAAGGCGTTTCCGGCCCAGGCTGGTTGATGGGGGGGGTTAATCTTTGCATTCGGCACAGAGGGCTTTTCGTTCTGAAAATTGTACTGATTTTACTTCTTCGTCTTTTCTGTTAGTGGCCCAGGGTTCTACAGCTGAACCAAATGAAGAAGAAGAAACTGAACAGGATTCTGAGAGCTCTGATAATAGCAGAGGCTTCCGGAGAACTATGGAAGCAGATTGTGGAATGGGAGATCAGATCAGCCCCACAGAAGTAGCTGTAGATAGCAGTGCTGCTAGCAGCTCCTGTCCTAGTTGGCTGCGCAAGGTAACTCACTGTTACTATGGTTAGAAAAAAGGAAAAATAAAACTTTTTCTAATAGTTGTCTTGGAATTAATGGCTTTTTACAAAATATAAATGGTCTCAACTGGCATTTTTAAAAACCATAATGAAAAATTTAGCAATAAATTTCCATTTTTGAGAGATGTTTTGATTTTGTAATATCCAACATAAGCATGTTGGATATCTTTATATTCCTGTTTGCTTGCTCTCTTTGTGATATAGGAGCTGGAGAATGCAGAGTTCATCCCAATGCCCCAAACCCCTTCTCTTGAAAGCTTAGCCTCTTCCAGATCTGACAAAGAAACTTTTCCCTACAATGAACTAAAAGGACTCCATATGCCTTCGCCCACACGGGTTGACATTAACGAATCCAAATCAGAGTCTTGGGTAATGTAAACATCTATAAATATATGGAAATAGTTTATGTGGTTTTGGTTCTGGGTTGGAGGAAGGAATAAGATGCAAAATGAAAAGCTATAAAAATGTTCATCTAAGAGATCAAGTAAAACACATGAAATTATTAGGTTAAGAGGATCTACATAACTGAGAAAACAATTCAAACTGGTGTATGAGCGTGTAAGCTTGTAAGGTTGGATGACAGAAACTATTCCCCTCAAAACTATAAATAGAGATTTTTAAGAATTGTATGGGGCCATTGCTAGTAAAGAACATTTCATTCTACCCTTGTCATAGTTTCACAAAATCTGATTTTATCTTTTATAATTGTAAGTTGCCCAGAGTCACCTTGAGGTAAGATAGGTGGCCCATAAATTATGTAAATAAATAAAACTGGGAAGACAGAAAATATGAAAACAGCATTAAAAGAAGCAGAAAGATTTACAAAAATGATGAAATCTTCCTCATTCCCAAAGGAATATATATTTCAGGTTTATAGCTAGAACATTGGCAGAGATTTGCTAATTAGCTAGTTATTCTATAATTATTTAGTATTTTGATCTGTTAGGTTTTTAGTAGTTCTAATCTGCCATTTATAACTACCTATAGTGATTTGGAAAAGCATTGATTTTCAATTTTCTATAACACTTATTCATGAACGTACTCAATTTTCTTTTTATAGCAGCTAGTCTTGGATTCAGCAGAATCCTGTGATAGAGGGAAATTGTCTGTGGCATCATCTGAATGTAAATGCAGTTTTCTGCAGGCTGAAGTGGAACGTCTGAGTGGATTAATATCAAAGTGCTTGGCAGATCAGGAAAAATTACAGCAAGAAACTGCCCGTCTTAATGCCCAGCTGCAAGTTCTCTCTAGGAGACAAGGAACACACCAGGTAATTTTTTAACTGGAAAAAGCTAACAATTACATTCTATAGCCAACAATACCTACACCTCCAAGCAAATCTGATGGAGCCTTAGTCACCCTAATTAACTGCAGCTTCTGAATGCGCTTCAAGGACAGCCCCATTGCACTATCCCAATTCAGGAGGTGATTTAAGGTGTGCATGACTAGGAACAGATTGGTGCACAACACAAAGTTGTGCAAAACTGCTCTTGGCCATGGTGGCTTGTTCCTCAAAACAAAATTTGGGAATCCAGAAGAACCTCCAAATTGCACACTGGTTCTGTTTGTGGTAGTACAAAAATTGTTCAGCACTATTGTCTTTAGGGTGGCTTCTTTAAAGGGTAGTAAAACCATCCCCTGGGAAGCCTTAGCCAATCAATAGGGACATGGATTTGAATATACAGGCGGCTAAGCTAGTAATCCCTAGAAGCCTTTCTTAGAGCCCTAATTCATCTGGACTAACAGGATCAAATTCCATCTGTAAAACTACAGATTAAGCTGCATTCACCTTCATAGGACCTACTGCAAAGTTGGAGTTCAATTTGGAGCAAATCTGAGTTAATTTATCTGATAAGTGCCTGGCATATTTGTTACAGAGACTTTGCAAGTCATCCTCTGAAACAGCTCGAATGGCCCCAGTTATTTTAAACAAGTCTTGGATGCTTAATCAGCCCAATTGGAAGCAAGTGGAACTTACTTTATAGCACGTTCATTTATATTTCCCTACTGAAACAACCAGGATGCTGATAGGATAATACCTTAAGAAAACACACTGGCTTTTTCCCCACTTTCTATTCCTTTTCAGAGCCTTACAGAATAGAATAGATACTGTAGCCAATGTTGAGACACAAACTAGTTCATAAATAAATTCCAGCTGAGTAGTTTTATGGGAAGTTTATATTTCAGCACTATTTCCTTGACAATCTGAGCAAACAACTGTTCCATGACCATTTTAGTCTTATTACATGTGTGGAATTAGAGAGATTAGAAAGCTATTGTGGTTAAAATATCCAGTTGGATACATTTCATGTTGTAATACTGCTGGTAGATTTTTTTTTCAATTGTGAAAATGTTTTTTTTTTAATCTGAACAGCTGGAATCTCATTCCAAAGCTACACAAACATCCAAAGAAGAGATGGAATCAGATACAAAGCCTGACTTGGATTCTGAGTCCTGGTGTCTCCTTGGAACTGACTCATGCCGCTTTAGCCTGTAGTCTTTATATCCTGGAACCTATTCATTTTCACACATTAACTACATGCAGAGAATAGCTTTCCTAGATTCAGGTCTTTTGTGAACAGTGAAGTCAAGAGTCTCCATAGCCTCCACGTATGCAAGAGAGGAAGCACTGCCTTAAGCTATGAAACTAGGAGGGAATTTAGAGAGAATGTGAACACTTAAATCCAAACCAGAGTCTGTATAGGTATGACAGTGGTGAGTTCTCTCAGTGTATTGTTGAGTCGGTAACACAGTTCCCAGGAATGGTTTCAGCAACAGCACTTCGTTATTTTCTAACTTTCAAAGAACAGCATTGAATCTGCAACAGTATTCACTTCATCTTCAAGCAATTCAAAAATGAAAAATTATTGAAGAGAAAGCCAACAAACAGCTACATTGACAGTAAAATCGAATGCTCTTGAGTTACTTTTAGCTGATAAAGCTAAAGGAGAAGCATCTTAGCCTCTAAGAATGAAGTTTGAAGAAGGGGAAATATTTAAAAAAAATGGATGAAAGCATCCTAACAAAAAACCAAGTTTCTATTTATATTCATTTCTAAACACATATACATGAGTCTGCAGATAATTTATAGTTTCAGGGATGTTGGAGAAGGACATCAAGCACCTCTTTTTTTCATTGCCATTGGGCATTGTTCAAATGCAAAAGAACTCGCTGAACTTTTTCAGCTACTCTAAATCTGTAGCTCTAGAACTCAACAAGCACTGCTTTTGATGTCAGACAAAGAGGGATTGGAATTTGAAATCACACATTTATGACTTGACTCATATTATTCAGTTATTGGCCTGAATTCCAATAAGAAACATGGAAAACCTCTTCTTTTTTCCCTAAATCAGTATTTTTGCTTCCTTTCTATACTTAATGAAACTGGACTTAAATATTGCTTTTAACAAAGTATGTGCATCAAATATAGTGGTCACAATTATCATACATCACTTCAGAACTTCTTCTCTAGTATTATTACTAAACTATGCATGAAAATTTTTTGAAGGTATGTTGCTTTATTTTTTCACATTTAAAAATGAAATTGATACTTTTGTTAATTGGATTACTTCACTGTCTTACTCCTTTGGCATAGATATAATTTCTAAGAACTATTTCTGCATTTCTCTTTACAGTAGAATGGGGTTTTATTACAGCTTAACTATAACTTTTAGAAAAAGTTCTTTTGTCTGCTTGTGTCCATTATTTTTATTTGGTAGACCCTTGATTTTAATCTCAACCTCATATATCTCCAACATTTCTTATGTATTCTATACTTTTACCAGACTGAGAAAAGGAGAAGGGGAAGAGTGTTAAACCAAAATTTGATCTATTAAAATATTTAATAGATCATTGTGCCATTTGGTTGATTTCTTGCCCTCCAAAAATTACTGAAGTTTTTTTCACTCCATATGAAAATATTGTTTCAACAGAGGTTGTCTTTTTATAAAAAAAAATTATGTTGGGGCTACATCTAATAAAAAAAATAATGGAGCAGATGAGAATCACTATTTTACAGAGCACTGTTTATTTCTCAGTGCTCTATTGAATGGAGTACTAACACATTGTACTGAGTGGTGATCACTCAGCAATACATGTGCCTTTAAACATAACACTGTCCAAGTTGTGCCTGTTACAGATCCTGATATATGCCCCAGCACTGCTATGCAACCAAAGCAGATTTTGTCCCACCTAAAGGATGAAGGGAAAAGGCCAAAGTGCCTTTGAAAAGTCCATTTCCCTTCTCCCTTTTTCAGCAGTGCTAGTTCTTAGATGATGGTTACTTACTAGCATTGCTGTTGATCTATTATACTGAAATTCAACATATGAAAACTATTTTGTTGTAATCTTTTTTCTAAAATGCAATAGTGGAATGGTTTGATGTTTTCTGTTTAAATAAATTTTGACACTCAATTGTTTCTGTCTTGATTAATTCTAATAGAAATTGAAGATATTTCAAGGAAAACACATTTGGCGTTGCTTGATTCTACATTTATCATCAGACATGGTCCACATTTTCACTGGCAATGTTTATCTTCCTCCTGCTACTGCTGTTTTTTAAAATATTTTCAGTAATGGGTGCTGCTTTATTTTTTAGAAATTCTACTGAAAGATACGAAAATCTTATAACACTTAAAATCAATCATTTTTCTGTATATATTATGTTGATTATATCTTTTAATAGTCCTTTCAGCTTGTCATTATGGTTACAGGTTGTCCTCATTTAACAACCACTCATGCCGTAACGACTTTGAAATACCAAGTGGTATTTAAAGTGGGTCCTCAAGTTCCAACCATCCCAGCAACCCTATGTTAATCTGATTGCTATTTGTGACCTTCACTGGGTTCCCACAAGCGAAGTCAATAGGGGAGCTGGCAAGGAAAGTCACAAGTCATGTAATAAGTCAATTGCACTCTCCCCCATCCAGCAGCAGCTATCTCTGCCCCAAGTGCGCTCATACTGCACCATGCAGATTACACCCCACAACCCAGCAACAGACTCTATCATCTGCACATCCTCTGCTCAGGAGCAACCACCCAGAAACTTGCTGCGCTATACCACCTACCTGTGTCTTTCTCCAGCTCAGCATCAGCCACTTACCTACCTTCCCATAAGCTACCTGGGATTTACTTAACTCATGGTCCTTGCTTATACAGCAATAGGGAGTATGGGATTGCCATTACTAAGTGATGTTGCATTGCATCATGCTCTACGATCACATTGCTTAGTAATGGAAAACTTCAGTCCCAATGATCATCATTAACTGAAGATTGCTTATGTCAAGAATATAAATTATACAACACCAATCAAGATGATGAGTAGCAAACATCAATAGCAACTTATATTCACTTGGTGTTGATTGGATCATACATAGACTTGAACAAAGAATACTGATAAATTGAGTTTTCATTTATATAATAGTGTGTCTTGAAGAAAAACAGCTACATATCAGATAATTGATATGGGGATTACATACCATTTTTTGGTTCATAAATATTGGGTATACAAACTTAGAAGATAAAAACCATTATAAAGTAGAAGAACCAGTACTATCCAAGCTCTGCTGAAATACACCTTTCTGGAAAATACATTAATCACTTCAGAACAGGTTAATGCATCTGCATGTTTGATTTAGTCATAGGGAAAAGAGAGAACACAATTTCTTTGGAAAGTTTGCACATTCTTATGACTTCATGATTAGTAAATTTTTTCGGCAGCTTCAGAAAACAACATGAAAAATAATATGGAAGAGAAATCTCTCAATATAGCTTGAGTTCATTCAACATATATTAGAATTATAAAGCACCACTTCTAATAACTTTTGTATCACCAACCTGTGCCATTTTATATTAAAAAAAACTTTGAAAAGATTGCCTATTGATCCTGATCAAAAAAGAAGAGCATGCTGCAGACCCCACAAGGTAAAAAAATGTTTTTGGTTGATGTCGAGGAAGAAAGCCTTCTCTGCCAACACATCTGCTTATGGAACATTTTGCCCCCTAAGATGAGGTTGGCTCCCCACTCTTCTGGTTTTCCAGAACAATAAGACTTGGCTCCATTAGCATGGGGAACCTATGGTGGCATGCAATCCTAGGCTCCTAGCCTGGTGTCTTAACCACTAAGCCAAACTGGCTTTCTTTTTAGCTTAATTTTGTTTTTTACCTTTCTCTATTTTTGTATAGATGTTATGTTTTTTTATTTGTAAACTGCCCTAAGACATTTAGATAGTGAGATGGGGTGTATAAATTTGATTAATAAATAAAAATAAAATAAGTATGAATATTAACAAATATTGTAATCGGGTGATATATCACTTTAAAAAACATTTTGAGGTTCAACTTAATCTTAGAGTATACTGTATCCAAAAAAGATCTTCGTGCAGAAATCGTTTTCTTGCTGTACACATTATTTATCTATATTAAAATAATATGACAAATTTCGAAAAGACATGTGGTTCAAGGAAAATAAAGCTAACCACTGCCTTCTCCCCAACAGACATGTTATTTCAAATAACTTAAATCTATGTATGGTGCAAAAGACTTATTTAAAAGTTTCTGAAGCTGGGTAGAAAAATAAGAACAAGAAGTTGGTGACAGCCAAGCCTCCTGCTTAAATCCATTTGACATTTTGTTAGTGAAACAGTGTAATAGCACAACAGAGTTGGAAAGGACCTTAGAGACCTTCTAGTTCAGCCCCCTGCTCAAGCAGGAAATCCTATACCATTGGTTGTCCAATCTCTTCTTGAAAATCTCTACTGCTGTTCCATTAATTGTTCTGTCAGGAAAGTTCTTGGTGGTTCTCTCCTTGATTACTTTACATCCATTGCTTCTTGTTCTACCTTCAGATGCTTTGGAGAATAGGTTGACTCCATTGTTTCTTTGTGGTAGCCCCTTAAGTTACTGGAACTCCGCTATCATGTCACCCTTTATTCCTTCTTTTCATCAAACTAGACATACCCCAATTCCTGAAACCATTCTTCATACGCTTTAACTTCCAAAATTAGCAGCATGGGAAACAGTTATTTTTCACATCACATAAATACTGAATTTTAAACCTTCTATTATTGCAAAATGAAGCTTTCCAGTTTTCTTCAAATTTTTACCTAGCACCAGATCATTGAAAATTGGAGGGTCAAATAAAACAAGCAACTAAATTTTGGGGAATCACACACTATACTCTGCTAACAGTGTGTTATGCAAAATTGGTATTTTCCAAACAAAGCATTCACCTATTTTTTGACTTTCAACAAATACTAATTTGCCTTTGCAAGCAACTTAAGTTCTACATATTTTATTATAGACCATGTTTGTTGCCTGAAGACAAAAAATTTGCTTATAGATATATTTATTCCATTGTTCTGGTTGACCTATTCCCAGATATTTTCACTGATCTTAAAGTTGCATGGAATTGAAAATCAAGTACTATAATTATGGTATAAAGAACAATCCATCCAAACTTCTACTTTTTTTACAGCGATTTGTATAGATTACTTTAAAATGGGAAACAAAACTGACTAAGCTTTTCCCAGCTAATGTAAATAGTACATAATACAATGAAATAGCTCTTTTACTCTTCGCCAGCTATTATTCCAATATTTAAAATATGAATTTTCTAGAACGTGGGTGCCTTTTGTTATCGTACTCAGCACAGAAATGATCTCTGGCAGCTCATACAGGAAATAACTGATCTCGGATGCCATCAAAGAGTCACAAGTATAGAGCCATGATTTATAAGAACTTCGTACTTTCTTCCAATTTTTAATCGGCCTTTTTGCAGGGCCCTTCTTCTATGTTCTAAGAAACAGACAAAAATTCCACTGCAAAATATGCAAGGAATCCCAGGGAACCATTTTTACAGAATACAAAATTTCAAGATGATAAAAACAAAGCCACTTTTTGTCTGTAGGTGCCTTGACCTGTAGTATAAATGTTAATGATAATTTAAAATTAGTCGATTTCTCATTGGTTTTACACTGAAACTGCTTCTCTATAGCATCAAACTGAGAAAAATTGCAAGAAACCGAAGTATGATTACACCAGTTGTAGAAGTCATCTTGTCCATTTGCTAGCAACGCTTTTTTTGCTGTGGTGGTGGAGGTCTATTTTTAATGTTCTTGCACTTGGGAATATGTCTCTCAGCAACCTTAGGTGCAAACTGACGAGTGCAATACGGACACAATTTATAGTCTGGGTTTTCCATAGCTGGTGCTGGAGGAAGATCTGAGGCCTTTCCCCCTTTGGAGATGATGCGCTGCACTTCACGAGCCCTGCGCAAAGTCTTGATGAAAGAGTCATGCTTCTGTCTCCAATTGTTTTGTTTAGATGTAGCACTGCTTTGCTTGGGACTCTCAGGATTTTGGCTGGAAGTTTTTTTCTGCAACAAGAAGAGGAAGTGGGAAAAATAATTTAAAATAATTAATGCAACTTTGTTAGCTCATACTGTGATCATTCCTGTAACTAATTTTTATGGTAATATCAATAGCTTTTAGGCTTATATAGCAATAGTATAGCAATTTAGGCCTATGTAAAGCCCCATAGCACTTTACAGTACTCTCTAGGCACTTTACAATGTAGAAGTATTATTTACATAGTGCCCCCAACAATCTGGGTCCTTTTTTTTCTGACCCCAAAGGATGGAAAGCTGAGTCAATCTTGAACTCTAGGTTTTGGGCAGAGTTTGCCTCCAGTAAAGGTAAAGGTTCCCCTTGCACATGTGTGCTAGCTGGTTCCTGACTCTAGGGGGCGGTGCTCACCTCCATTTCAAAGTCGAAGAGCCAGCGCTATCCAAAGACATCTCCGTGGTCAAGTGACCGTCATGACTAAATGCCGAAGGCGCACAGAACGCTGTTACCTTCCCACCAAAGGTGTTCCCTATTGTTCTACTTGCATTTTTACAAGCTTTTGAACTGCTAGGCTGGCAGGAGGTGGGACAAGTAACGGGAGCTCACTCCGTTATGCGGTGCTAGGGATTCAAACTGCCAAACTGCCGACCTTTCTGATCCATAAGCTCAGTGTCTTATCCACTGAGCCACCGTTTTGCCTCCAATACTGCAGTTTAACCACTGTGTCACCAGGGCTATCTATAGAAGTTCTTTATAGAAGTTATATTGTCATATATAAGAGTAGATTATTTCTAATGCCATACAGTTTAAATTTTTTAAATTAGATAACGGGGGCTGTAAAACGTATGTAAAGGACAAACTTTATTATTTTTTTAAGTCATTTCCACTTCTTCCTTAGGACATTTCAAGCTGATAATATAACATTCTTAATCTATGACATCATTAAAATATCTCAATAGCATAATTGAATTGTGAATGAAACTTACTGCACTAGAATGTTATGAATTGGATAGTCTGAAGAAGATAAATTTTAATCCTACTACATTATTTTCCTTCATAACCCTAATATAAATGATTTCTTCATTTTATGGTTTTCCCTAGAAACAATTGTTATTGTCTTGTTGCAGTGATTTTTGAGCATTCATTACAGATTCTGCAATATAACAATTTTAACCATTTGTTCTCACATTTTCATTGCCTCCTAATTCACAAATAATAAAGGTTAAAAAAAACTTGCTCTGTATTTTTAGGCCAAGTACTAGTATCTTAAACATTAATAAACATTTGCCTTATATTTCGGTGTCTTCCGAACATCATTTTCAGCAGTCATCATATTTATTACTGCATTTAAATGATGGAAATTAAAAACTAATTATGGACCATCAAGTGATATTAAGAAAGAGGTATGTTTTAAAGAAAGGTCAGAAGAAAAAGACCAAACGGTATCTTAGCCAGATGCTGCTCAACAAACTTAAGGCTGGAAAACGTGAGTTAGAAAATGCATTAAGAACCCCCATATAAACCACAGAAGCAGGATACATTTAATAAATTAGTATGCACATCACCTGTGAAATATATGAGCCCTTCAAGAGATTATATGTCTCCAATTCAGTGCCCTTTGCTCTAGCCTTGCTTGAATCAAACACTTTTCTCTTGGATCCATGATTTTTTCTGCAAATATTCATATGTTTCTCCAACCTGGAACAGTAAAGTCTCCGTCCACAAAAACTGCATTCTCCCCAATCTTCTATATCATTCTGGACCTCTATATATGACGGTTCTAGTGCCACTGATTCTGCATGACCTACTGGGGTTCCTGTTGGAGAACAAGACTGGCTGTGTACAGATGCTGGTTTTAGGCTATGAGTGGAAGAAATATTGGAGAAGTTATCTCTAATTTTATTGTTGCTAGCTATCAATCGTTGCTTTTTGAGCCTTTCCATATGAAGTGTCTGTGGAAGCAGGACAGTCTCTGGAACAAGCATTTTTTTATCATCAACATTATCATGTTGTGTGGTAGATTTGGAATTACAACCTTGAGAAATAGCTGTCATTTTCTTCTCTTGCTCTCTTCTTGCTTCTGCTTTATTCTGCTGTCTTTTCCACTGGATTTTACGAAGCTCTTCTTCTGTTTTCCTTAGTTTCTCCCTAAGGAGAGCCTCCTTTCGCTGGATTTCCTCCTCCAAACTTCGTCCAGCAGCCTCCAGTTTTTGAATATAGCCTGACTCTGCTCTTTGTGAATGAGAAGCTCTTCTATTAGATTGTTGTACAGAAAAAGGAGAGTGCACCCCTACAGGCTGAGCCTTCACCGCATGTGACACTTTTTTTTTCTCTGAGCTAATCCCACAGGAAGGAATCTCTGTTGCTGGTGCATTTCCAACTTGCCAAGAACTTGGTAAGGGACCATTCTCAGATTTTGGCTGAAAAACCGGCTTAAGTGGATATGCTCTGTCAACACCTTCTCTCCGCTTCATTCTCCAGTGGGAAGGCACAGTGCTGGCCTGACCCTTGAAACACCAGTTATGTGGGACAGCAGAATAAAAGCCTGCTTTCTCTAAACCCAACTGACTATTTTCTGCAGGCTGAGTACAGGAAGAGCTCCGCTCTTTGAGAACATGAAGATCTTTCAATTTCTTATCTTTACAGCACACAAGTTGTTGCTGGATATTATTCCTCAGATGTTCCAACTGGGACTGTTCTTTAAGAACTTCAGGATGACATCTTTCCTGGCTTGTTGGAGGAAGACTGGAATTGGATGCTATTGGATCCATATGCGAACACACAGCCAACTGCAACTGAGCCATTCAGCATTTCCACTAAATCTGAGGAAATGCAACAAATTATATACATGCTGTAATTTCTGCTCTCATTCTAGAATTCTATTCCTTTATTGAGAAAATATGCTCTGACTGCAAGTAATTTAAATTAATGTTGTTCTCCAACAAAATCAATGTGTGATTTCAGCCACGATCAATAAAAAGAAGTGTGCAAATGAAATAATGTATTTTAGCAGTACTGCATTGCTTCTACTATAATTCACAATATCTGAATGTGGAAACCATAGAAACTGCCCACATCCATACTTAACTTATTCTGGATAGTTATTAGATTGCCCAGAATGCAACTACATTTGTAGGGGGGGAAGTACCATGCCCAACCTAAAGGTCTTGCTATTTCATGCCAGATCTATTATGCAGGATTTAATCTTGATGAAAGTGTTTGCAAGGGTATCATAGAAACATAGTTCACAGAGGAACACATAGTTCACATTTCCTAGCACTGTCCAGCTGGCTACACCATGATGCAGTAAATTGGATTAGTCAGTGGGGAGGTGAATTGGACTTGGTCTGTATGAATTCCTTCTGCTAACCCTGTGTGTATCATTAGTCTACCAGTGCTGATCCAAAGGTACTTTTTCAAATGGCAACTGGACTTTTTTGTTTTTCCCTGAAGGGAAAACAAAGAAAGTGCAGTTGCCTTTTGAAAAAATACCTTTGGGACAACTATGACCTGGATGACTGAAAATCTCCACAGACATCTACCAGTGCTGCTACACCTACATAGCTGGGACAACGTGAAGATAATACTACTAGTGTACCAACTTCCCTGCTGTTTCTCTTCTTGTGGATGACCTCCTCAGTGCAATCTTAGAATATCCTTATCTCCACATTCATGGGATTTCAATGTCCATGCCGAAACCACTCAATAAAAAGCACCTCAATATTTAATAACTCCCTTGATTACTATGGGTCTGTTCCAATTTACATCTGACCTGCATATGTAAAAGGTCACAGTCAGGATTTGGTAATATTATTCTGAATGACTGCTAATAGCAATAGCAATAGCACTTATATAAGACCTCACAGTGCTTTTACACCCTCTCTAAAAAGTTTTGCAGAATCAGCATATTGCCCCCAACAATCTGGGTCCTCATTTTACCGACCTCAGGAGGATGGAAGGCTGAGTCAACCTTGAGCCGGTGAGGACTAAAGCCCTGGCAGTCAACAGAATTACCCTGCAATACTGCATTCTAACCACTGCACCAGCATGGCTCTTGATCTGAAAATGGGAAGTCTTTTTGTTATGGAAGTCATGGAGAGATCATTACCTAGTCAATTTCAAATTGATGGTTAGTATAAAACTGCAGGAAGGAGGACCAGTTAAAATGACTGAGAATTATAGTCCAGTGGTTTCCCGAGTGTACTTGGAGGAAATTTCTGCTTCATCTGTCAGCTATATTGCTGATAGACTGGATAATCTACAGAATATGGAAATAGTTTTAGTGGTTAGGATGACAACCCTTGAGGAGAAAAATGACCCTTAGGGAGACCCCTATGGAGCTGAGAAAAATGAAGTGCATAGGAGAAATGAGAACTGGAAGACAAGTATCTTACACTGAGATCAGACTTTCTTTATAAGGTCACCTGCACGTCACTGGAAGAAACAAAGTTGCTCACTTTCCTGTCTCCATGGGTTAAAAAAAACCCAATATGGTGGCCACAATGGTGAGACTAAAGCTCCATCTGTTGGTAAGTGTGGAATGTGTACAAAGCTTATAAAAATGAACTGATTTAATAATACTATTATGGTTACATTCTTACATTTTTTACCACACCCTGCAGAATCTCCATTTGCCTTCACTGCATTTCCAAATAATTAGTCAACATTTATATTCTGTATTTTGCAGCACCTTCCTTGCCAATATTTTGCAGTAGAGGGTAGAAGACTTCATAGAATTTTTTGCATAATCAGATCTATCTCAACGTGGAGTACTGGGTATATCATAAGACTATAATCCTTTCTTTATATTTTTTTCTCTGATTTTGTATTTTCAATTTGTAGATCTCTAGAATGTTGAACAGGTTGTACAGAGCTAGGCTTAACACCTGATTATTTGATCCTTGCCCTACCTGGCTTATTAAATCAACCACAACTGACCTCATATTTATGGGAGTGGGCAATGCTTCCTTGCACATGGGATATTATTTGTTGCCTGAAGGTGGCAGGTGTAAGGTCTCAGTTACAAAAAAAGTCCATTGATTATGGATGCTTATGCAATTATAAACCAGTAGCAAACTCATTTCAGTTCATTTGGCAGGGATGTGATGCAAACATTACTTTGGTAAACCAAACTAAAAAAAAAACGTGTATGAAGACTGACTATATTTCAATAGCTGTGTATCCTAAACAAAGGTACCCTAATCTAGATTGTCTGGTAAGAATGGGTCTTGGGGTCAGATTGGTGAACTGAAGTTTAGCCTGTTTTGATAGGGTTCCAGCTGAGGTAAAATAATAGGTTCACAGTCCGAGAGTGATGTTTAATTGGCTGCCATTGGATTTAAGATTGTAAGAATTACATTTGCACAGATAGATGCAATTCTTTCTAATAAGTTAGCAACAATTGTCCATACCTTCACTACAGTATATCCCATCGTGTATAACCCGCCTCGAGTTCCCCCTTGCCGCCTCGAGTTCCCCCTTTGGGGTGAAGAGAGGCGGGGTCTAAATCTAATAAATAAATAAATAAATAAATAAACAA
>JANHGC010006323.1:179663-210881 GCA_027560395.1 Boaedon fuliginosus | reverse complement strand
GCTGGTTGCCTCCTCTGATGCTTTCTGGTCCCCCAACGTAACTCTCATTTCATCACGTTCCTCAGTCAAGGAGAAAGGAACCCACTGAAGTGTTTACAGCAGCGTTTTAAAGGCTGCACCACCAGCAGAAATTGAATGGAGGATGTTTTTTCCTCTGGAGTGACTTAGCATTACTCCTACACAGCTGAAAGCAAACATAAGAAACAACAAAAATAAAAGTTAAATGTTGCAGCTCTAACATATTAGGATTCAACTTCAGTCTGCTCTCTCTCATCAAGAAAGTGGTATTGGAGTTGGCCGATCACTACTGGATCTGGTCATGGCTTTTTCAGAAATAGGCAGACCATAATCTTTTTAATGCCATTGGGAAGTCCCTTCTTCCAAGCGCCCCTCCCCAAAAATGTTAATAGGATGTCTAGTCTGAAAAAATGAGCTCCCTGCAGTTGTTTCAAGAAGACAAAAACAACTAACACAACCTGTGTTAGTTGTGATAGAAAATGAGATTGGATGATATCCCCATCAGTTCTCTGATCACTTTGTAACTTTCAGTTTTGCCCCATACCCAAGGAGATAGGATGGCCTATCCTAGCAACTTATGGAACCTAAGGGTTGAAAGGGATCTTGAAGTTTCTTCCAAGAGTGGGTAGACAGACTTGGACTCTGCCTGGAATAGGCATTTATTAAGAGGCTTGAAGCAGAGGCTCCTCTGAAGACCCTCGTGGATTGATTCTATAATGCTCTTTGGTTGTCTGAGGAATTTGGAATATGAACCATCAGAAGATAGGCCTAGAGTATCTTTGGCAGAATAGGATTGAATTCAACATAGGATGCGCAAGAGTTCATATTAGGAATTAGGCTGAGGTGATAAGAGCAGAAAAAAATCATTGTTACGGTATTTTGAATTGGCAGAGTCATACGTTGGTCCTCTTTGAAGTGACTTGTGTTTTGATGAGAGAGATAAGCCATAGAATTATTGTGCCATATTGTACTGCACATACAAAAGGTGAGAGATTTTTGTTGTGACATCACAAAGTATGTTTCATCATTTTGATGTCACATAGAGGCAGAATAAAATTATTGTTTTAATATTAAGTTTGAATTTCAGTATTTTGGTAAACTATTAAGAAGATTGGGTAAATCAGCCTTCTATGATAGTAATAGTTCCCCTTGACCGGGGAAATGAGGTGGGGTATAAATCGAATAAAAATAAATAAATAAATAAATAAATATGTCTGTTGTGATTTT
This sequence comes from Boaedon fuliginosus, assembly GCA_027560395.1. Lineage (NCBI taxonomy): Eukaryota > Metazoa > Chordata > Lepidosauria > Squamata > Lamprophiidae > Boaedon > Boaedon fuliginosus. The sequence continues at coordinate 209,636 of JANHGC010006323.1, read as the reverse complement.
TTTTTAAGTTTTCTGTTTTTTGGGGGGATGTTTTTTTGTGAAAATCTTTTCTACTTGCTATGATTGGGAATAGCTGACAATTTATGTGTAAGTTTACTAAGAAAATTAGAAAACATCACACACACCACACACACCACACACACACACACACACACACACACACCATACCATCACAGTCACCACATCATCATTGTCATCTGCATCATTATCACTATGCCCATTACATTGCCAATAGATTTTCATTATGCAGAAAAGTCTTTTCACCTTTGAATTATAATTTTAAGCTTTTATAACATTACATTTTAATTTCTTTAATGTTCTGTACATAGCTTGTTGGTTCTGAGCCATGCTCTCTTGAAAATAGTGCAAAATTCTCTGGTTTCCTAGTTGGATGGACCATTAATTAGATATTACTGATTTTCCAGAGTCTGAACTTGTTTTGTATTAAGGTTCATAAGGCTTCCATTAGCCTTGTGGGTATAATTAAAGATGGTAGATTTAGCTTCTAATATCCTGAATTGTATTTAAAAAACAACCAGGCTTCCCATTGTCCTATATGACAGAGAGGAACTTTTTACATTACTATTTGTTCCACAAGTATGAATCTCACAAGCATATACAGTACATTATGTGTTTTCAATTGGCTATTTATGTTACTATCTTTTTCCTTGGGAAATTGATGAGTTGAAGGTCTGAGTGTATTTCAAGTCATGAACTGGCATTTGAAGGAAGTATTAATACTAAGGTTAATCTTAATCAAGACCCTTAAATTATATTCAAATCATTATAAAGCAACCTGCTTTTTGCTAATTCATTCACGTCATTGGCTTAGTTTTCATATAATGCTTCATCATTAGGTCACATGTTTCTTTTGGGATAATGGGATCTGGGAAACATCCATTATGGTTTAACCATAACTGATGGTAATATGGTTTTGTTTGTTTTGTCTGAGCAAGATGTATGAAGGAGAAGTATTGTCAGCACATAATTCTACAGTTAAAATTAAATGTTGAGCATACAGAAGCTTTCTTTCCTTGTCATGTGTGTTATTAGTTTACTTTGTATTTTCAAATAGATGAATCATTTGGCTGTGTTACATATGTTAACCATGATCTATTTATCTTCCTTTCAGGCATTTTTTGTTCAAGACATCATCTGGAACAACTCCTCTCTTCAGTAGTTCTTCCCCTGGATACCCATTGACCTCAGGAACAGTTTACACACCACCTCCCCGACTGTTACCTAGAAATACTTTCTCCAGAAATGCATTCAAGCTGAAAAAGCCCTCTAAATACTGTAGCTGGAAGTGTGCTGCTTTATCAGCTATTGCTGCTGCAATCTTGCTTGCTATACTGTTGGCCTATTTCATAGGTAAGTCTCACCTTTCAAGAAATCACACATGATCTGTTGAATAATTTCATGTCAGTCCACTGTACTCTTACTCATGCAAAACCAAAAAAGTAATCAACAGCGCTATTTCTAAAATCATGTGTTCTTTATACTGAGAGGAGAATTTCATTTTAAAATGAAATAACATAAATACACTGCTTAAGAGACAATGCCCTAATTTTGTACTATTTAGCTAAATTATATTCATGGCAAAAGGAAATTTGCTTATACTTTTCTGATTAATCAGACAATGGTTTTTGTAGTAGCGGAGCTCATTGCCAGCCACTTTAACATTCAGTCTTATGTCGTGTATAATGGTTAGGGAATTTGTTTAGTACCCACTCAGCTGTGGAAATTAACTAAAAGACTAAAAGCTAATGATATCTCTCAAATTAATTTCCATAGAAGTTTGTCTTGCCATTGTTGTTGTTGTTGAAAGGATAACATTTGAGGAGGTAATATTATATGATTTCTGGAAAAAAAAGATGAATCAAAATGATAAATGTAATATATAAACTTTGAATGTTCATGATTTGAATTAGTTTGAATTAGTGTGAATTAATTATGAATAACTAATCTCTGAAGCCCTCTCAATCTAAGTTCTATCCCTTTTATATATCATAAAATGACTGAAAAAGTAATAGTGTAGAAAGGCTCTGTGATTATTGAAAACTTGGTATACATTCCAGGTTGAATACAATATTATATTACGTCTCTCTTTGTTATTTCTGAATCATATCATAGTATACCTTCCATTTTTCTCCCTATTATACTCCATGTTTTATTATCTATACAATAGGTACTCTTCATATAAATTCAAGTTATAAAAAGCACTTATATTACTTTCTTCTTTTACTTCTGTACTCTTTCATTGTTAGACTGCATTGTTTATTTCTGAATCACCTTGTGAACTGTACTACTGTCTTGATACTAATTTCAATTGAAATTTATTCAGCTGATAACTATACAATAGGCATTGTGGTACTCTTCCTCCATAATTATAATGACACACATAAATCTGAAACTTCTATTGCTTCTTTTCTTTAAATCATCATTTGATTACGTAGTAAAAACACTTTTCCAGGTACCAATGATGTACAAACATGGTACCTGGTAAGCTTATCATACTAATGCATTTTGTTTCTGATACATTTATTGAGAAAAAGTGGAAAGAAAACACCAAACTAACTTCATTGGGGTGAAAGTATATGTGAGGGAACTAAAGAAAGCGAATTCAAAGTGCATAGTAGTATTTTTAATACAAATTTGAGGATAGCACCATTACATCTCCCTTGGACTTTGTTTTGCACTTTTATATTAGAACTGTCCATTTATAATAAATAAATATGACTAGATCTATTCTGAGTAAATTTGTACAGTATTTAAATATTCTCTTAGTTGTCTGATACAAATAACAAACTCAATTTGATGTCTATGGGTATTTATTAGAATAGCTATTAAAGAGCAAAGTTCAGAGATAAAAACAGTTTTAATATGGATAGTGCCCCAATTGGAGATGGTTGGGATCTCGATAATTTTATCACTATTTTCTGTCAGAAATCTGAAACATACGGTAAAAAGAATGAAGTTAAATTCTATTCAATTTTGTTGTGATTAGCATACAGATAGCATTTTCCATCACTTTTGCTTTTAAACATATTTGATAAATTCTAATTTAAATTGTCTATATACCTCATTTATAACTTTGTGAAAAGAAAATAATTGAAAGATGTTTTCTGCCCTCTTCTGGAAGATACTGAAATACTATGTTCAGTATTCAGATTGATCAATGCTAGCAACCCCTTGACATAGTACATTTACACAGGATTAAAGCAACATCTAGGAAAAAGCTGAGTGAGTTTACAAATATTAGTCCCAAAAGTGAAATATACCATCACATGGATGCATTTTTATCAAGTTGCAGATGGTAGGCTAATATCTTAATTGGCCCTCAACAAGAAAAGATAAGAATTAAGGCACTGAGGTAGAATGTTGGAACCTGCAGAGATTAGTTGGGTCATCCTGAAAGGTTGGTCAAAGTTACAGATTTTTGGGTTTTTTATGTTTTTATAGTTTTAGTTTTATTGTTGAATACCACCCAGACTTGTTTTAAGATGGGTAGCCATGCAAATCTTTTAAAACAAAGAAAATTCAAAGTTCTCTCTTAAGGATGGAAAACTTGTGAACCACACAGACTGATGAACTACAACTCCAGCCATAGTCATTGTGAAGGGCACAGGGCATTATAGTTCAGCTATAGATCTACCATGGGTGGCTGCAGTCTTCTATTCTTTTGATAAGGATTTCTTCATGATTAAATTGCATAGTGAATTATACTTGGAGATAAATAAACCTACAATCCTTGAACTTCAGTATTTATAATGTGTTTTTAAGCCATGCAGCAAGTGTTGAAGCTAGCATACTTTGCCAGCAGTAACAAACTAACCCTATCAATTTGTTTTGCTCAGAATGAAATAATCAACAACTTTCATCATGTTTCCATTCTGATCATGGTTAGAATATAAAGTAGTAACTACAAAAATACAAATGGGTTGTGCAAAGCATTTGAAAAGGCAAAATATACCTCTTCAAAACTTTGAAACAGCTGCAATTTCTGAGAATATTAAGCCAACTGCTTTGAAATATTTTTCCAGCTGTGGACAGGGACCAAATGCCTGCTGAGACTGCCAATGAAGGGGCTCTACCTGCCCACATATGCAAAGGCAACCTGAGAAAGCTTCATATTCTCAGAGTCTTCCAGATAGTGTGGCTGCTCCAGCACTTTGAGATAGGACATCCCATTCATGCCATCATATTCCACAAAGGATTCCTCCAAATGTTTTTGTCAGGTCTATAATGTATATGACTTTGTTTCAAAGTACAGTGGAACCTCAGTTCCCGAACGCTTCTGTTCGCGACCAAATTGGTTCACGATTTAAAAACCCACCAGATCTTTGAATCAGTTCATGACTCAAAATTTGGGTGGTGAACAAAAACAGAATTGTATGTGCATGCTCAGTGAGTGTCATTTCAGAACGCAACCGAATCGGTTCATGACCGTAGTGTGGGAATGGATTACGGTTGCAAACCGAGGTTCCACTGTATGTGCTGCTATATACAATAGTATATGTGTATTCATTTATTAACACCTTCTAAGAAATTGCTTTACTTGATGGTAGTGAGGCTGGAAAAGTTGACTTTATACAACATCTTGTTTCTGTGAAATGAGTATTAAATCTTGTACTTATTTCAATAGTATTAAAATAGCATTATCTGGAAATAAGAGTAATGAATTGATTTTGAATTTTGGAGAAAATTAAGTGCAAGAACAGAAGATCAAAAAGTAGTTAAAGGGAGTAGTAAAAGAGAAGGTTTAAAAATATGAAAGCACCATTTCTGCAGAAAAAAAATTGTTTTACAATTATAATTCATACTACATTAGGATTTCACAGCTGTGTAACACTTTCCATTTGCAATAACTTTGAATTAGGAACTGTTGAACATATGCCCTGAGCAAGCAAAAGTATTGATTCAGTCAAAATCACTCTTTCTGGAGTTTCTTACTAGTAGTTTTGTCAATTCTGCTAACCTCATATGAGGTTATTCATGTTGTTGCATTGTGTTCTGCAAGCATCAGCAACTTGTGTCAAAAGCTTATCAGCACCATGTATAATTTTTCAAAATTCCCTAAGCCTAAAATTTATGTGATTTGTATTTAGCCTGTGTAAAATTGAGATACTTAGAAATAGTGGGTGGGGGGTCTGACCAGTATAAATGCAGAATTATACTTTCAACAGTTAGAATCAACACATACTCCAGATCCTTTCTGCTGCTTAGTTGTAGCAGAGAAAGCACTTGCTGGTTCAATTTGCTTTCAGTTCTTTCCTTTGCAAACTTACAGAATTAGAAAGTCACCTTGTCATTTTTGTTGCTATAATAATTCTTGCAAAATATAAAATGCTATGTTTCTAGTGTTCCTCTAAACCACTCTGACTCCTGTCAGTCAGACTTTGAGCTTGAAAAAGCATCAGGCCATCAACATGTCACTGTGTTAAAAGCATGGCAATTTGGGGTACTTAAGAGTTTCCTTTGGAAACAATAGAAGTATTATTTTCAAGGGAAACTAAAAGCTTGGCATATAGTTAAGGTCGTTCTTTCAAAATTGATATGTTGAGACTCATACTGATGAATTTTAGAGTGCTGGGAGTATTTTGTTGCCTTCTATCATGTGAAATAGACCTGGGTTTTGGGGAGGAGGAAAAGGAGGAAATGGTACACATATTGCAGAGATGAGATGCTGATGTAACAGACTTAGTTTATGTACAGAATAGCAATGATACATTATCCACTTTTTTGACAGAAAATTGAGAGGTTTTTTTTTTAATGTTCACCTTCCTCTTAATGTATAAATGTAGTTTGTAGAGACATTTGTGTGAACTCTCACTTCTAAATTAATGTAAACCTGCTGTATAATACTTCCCATAATTTGCTAGAAAGCAAGAAATACCTTGATACACTCCCACTCTCACAATCGCATCATAACTGTTCCCAGATATGATTATATAGCCTGTCACTTCTTTAGCTACTGCCAGAATCGCAATATCTGAGTGCTGCATGAGATTCATTTTCTAATGAAGCAGAGCACATTCAGTATTACAAGAGGCACTTGAAAGGGAACATCTTTACAACTTCTACATTTTTAAAGTAATTGATTTTTTTTCCCCTGGGAAGTGACACACAACTGTTAACTGAAACCACTTATCTGACAAAAACTGTCTGATTTTTTTTTAATCTCTCCTTCTTAGGTATTAACATGTCCTGATTATTTGGTCCAGTTCATCTATTAAAATGCTCATTATGAGATAATGGGAAGTAGTTCTGGATTCTAGACTGAAATGCAGCCTTCAGGTTTTCTCCCACTTGGCCCTTAGTAACTGTAGGAGAGAAAAAAGAGTGGATCGCTAAAATAAGCCACACTTAAGCAAGGCCAATCGATCCAGAATGGGAAGCTCATGGCTATATTTTGAGAGAAGTGTCAAGACACTTCTTTATTTTTAGAAGATGAAGCAGTAACACTAATTTAATGTGGTCTAACTATCAAACCACAGTGTCTCCTTTGGCACAAGAATTCTGCTGGATCAAGCCAAACTTTCAGGTAGTTCAGTATATGTAAGTATGAGATCCAGTTCTAATTACTATTCATTCAATACCTTATAAGTTTGAACAATTGCTAAATGGGTGGTCCTTAAATGAGAACCATCTGTATCATTTTTGTGGATTTTTTTAGTGATATGTTCAGTTTTAAAGACCCAAGGAAACTAACAGTATTTAATTTCATTACCCTAGACTTTCCCTTTCTTTGTTCACTGCCACCTGGCATTTTTGTGTCCTGTAGGCCTACCTAACCTAGAAAATTCAGGAAGTCCCATGTGTAGAGCTGAAAACCTGAAGAGCCAAACTCATTGAAGTCAGGTATTCTTGTATATATTCACTAGCTGATTACCCGGCCTTGCTCTGTTTTTTATTAAAGAAGTATATTTGTGCCACAGCATTTGCAGACCTTCTGAAGCCTGGCGCCCTCTCCCTGGCGTCCTCTCCCACATCTCTGCTCCAGCAAGGTCATCTCTGGGCCAAGGGCAGGCTGGGCTCTAGGCCAAGGGCAGGCCAGCTCCGAGGAAAGGCAGCCAGAGCAGCACTGGGACACAGCTGTATGTGGGCCTTCTTAAGCCCCCACGCCCTCTCCAACGTCGTAGGTGACCTTACTTGGCGAGGTGGGCTGCTCTGTGTACCTTGGGCCCATCGCTGATGGGGAAAACCTGAAATTTATATGTATAAAACATGGCGTCCCAGAGGTTTGAATATGTTGCCTCAGTTTGAAAACCGCACACGTTCAGTAGAGAGAGGCAAAAACGCACGTGCTCAGTAGAGAGTTGCTGCTTGTTACTGAAGAGTGTCCTCTTTGCCCCTCTGAAAAGGGGCAAAAGGGGCTTCTACCCTTTGGAGACCCCAACAGTGCTGATCTTACTATGCTTTGTGACCTATCTGCCAAATTTGAGGTAAATCGGTGGAGAAATGCAAGTTTGTATAGAGCACACACAAACAAACACCTCTCTTTATTTTAGATAAGAACAGGCTTCAGTATTAACACACGGATATTCATATTGGAAATTGTTATGATATGACCAAAGGGGAATGGAATATTTAAAACGTATTTTATAAGGTCTTTTTGAAATACCTGTAAATTTCAAATAACACTGTTAGCTTCCAGTTCCATTAACCTATGGAGAGATAATTTCAGCTGAGTGTTTTTGTACTGTTCAAAGTATTTTAGTGTGTGCATGTAGGAAACCATTCCCCCTATTATTTTCATTTGGCTTCTTCAGAACCATTTGAATAAATTCCTCCCCTGTGGCCACTTCCTTATTACTTGGAGAAACAGGCTCTGAGTTGGTTGCAAACTCTTATACACAAGGAGTTACTAGTTTTCCATAATATAATTCCGAATACACTTTTAATACACTCCTTTCTCTTTTACCCCCATTTATTTCTCTCTCTTTTGTTAGATTACAATAAATACTGTTTTTACATCCAAAATAAATGAAAAATTATGCTACAGACCATAAAAGCCACTGGTATGCTTTTATATTTTATGTTGATATAATAAGAATTGCATACACACAAATACACATTCAAGCTTACAATTGCACTTCAGTCTAGTAAGGAATTTCTTCTGAAAATGGAGATGCTCTTCCTTTGCAGCCATTTATTTAGATACAATTTTATATACAAGAAAAGGGAGAGAGAGAAAAATCAACTTGCCAAAAATGACAGCAAAAGTTGCTCTACTGGTTAAATAAAGATACGTTTGTTTAATTAAGATTAATTCCTCTTATGTAAATTATATGGTTTCATATAAAAAAGGGGATAAAAATTGGACTACTTGTCAAGCAGTAATATACTCTGTAACTTTTAAGGCGTTAGATGCTATAAACTTGGTTTAAAAAGATAATGCCGTTGATTTATGGATTACAGAATTTTTTTTCTAAATTCCTTAAGCTATTATACAGATCATCATTTCAACAGGGCATTTTCTGCCCATAGGATATGACCTTCTGATACCTTACATCTTACTTTGACCCTCATGATGCCACTTTTTTCTTGTGAAACCCACAGGGTACTGCAGAAGAGAACCTACAGCAGGACATTAGTGTCCAATACAACGATTAATATATCCCTGGTGCAATAAGGGCAGTGTTGTGTGTGATCATTTGGCTTGGAGTGCATGACCTCCAATTTTTAATTCTATAGTTCCAAATCGCAATCTTGCTTGGAGTGCTAGATTATTCAAAGGAAAAAGAATCAGTTGCTTATTCTCTATTGTGTCAGCATTCCAAAGAAACTTCCCCATATCCATTCAGCACTCAGCGACAAAGTTCATCCAAGTAAGAATTTATTTTATTATTTTATTTTATTTCTTCAATTTATATCCCACCTCTCTTCACCCATTCGGGGAACTCGAGGCAGCAAACAATACAATAAAACATCAAGCCTATACAGTAAAAATCAAAAAACACACTCACTCACTCAATCGTACATGGGGGAGGGAAGGACAGGGTGTTAAGTCCACGCTTGCCGGCAAAGCCAGGTCTTCAATGCCTTGCAGAACATAGGCAAGCTGGGGATGGTTCTAATCTCCGCGGGGAGCGAATTCCATAAGGATGATGCCACCACAGAGAAGGCCCTATCCCACGGCCCCACCAGCCGACATTGCCTAGCTGACGGTATTCGGAGCAGGCCCTCCCTATGAGATCTAACTGGGCGCTGGGAGGCATACGGTAGCAGCAGGCGGTCTCGAAGGTATCCCGCTCCTAAGCCATGAAGCGCTTTATAAATTGAGTTACCCAGTGCTTCAAAGTAGTGAAGAAGATGCTCTAACAACTGAGATAGACTATACATTACATTCTGGACTCAAGAACACATGGAAGAACAAACAGATGTACAGCCAACACATGAAGCAGGAAACTCCATGCCCCCTCCTTTCATTACAGAACATATCAGCTGATACGAAGCATAAGATAATGGGTAAACTAGCTACAGTCAACCCACAAGATGGATCACCAAGGTTCAGTGGAAAATTACCATCAAATAGTGTGCTAGAAGATGCCAACTGAGCTCTGATGATAATCCCTAGTTGGCTACATGAGTAAGAAGCAGAAAAGGACATTGCCTGCTCACCCCTGGAAAATGAGGCTGAAGTCTAAGATCAAGGCAATTCAGTCAGCTGGTAGAACTATAAAAGGATGTGGAGATTAGGGATAAGTCTTGGTTACTGAAAAAAAACCCAAGGACCTGGCTCCATCTGAAGCCCTAAATACTGATAAACAAAGGCTCACAGCACTGGCTACCGGCTAAAGAGATTCATTAGAGAAGCAAAGAATATAAATGCTCTGTTCTCCAAAGAGAACCATCCAATATGCACCCAACTGCAGTGCAAAAACACAGTGATGGCATAGCCACCAATATCAGAAACTGAACAAAAGTGGAAGAACACATGGTTAAAAACAAAGACACATAACACCAGTGTAAAGTCGCTGCAGGACCTGAGAGTAGACAACAACAATCTCCAAGAACATGAACAAGTCACCATCACATAGATGATAGGCAATGGTGGGTCAAGAACACGAAGAGCTGGACAGCACCTGGCCCAGACATGATCCACACCTACTGGCTAAAGAAACCAACAGCAATGCATGAACAGCTAATAGCAAGTTGAACCAGTTCCTAGCAGCATACTCCCATCCATATTGTTAGACAGCACTGTTCTTCCTTGTGCTAAACAATGCTGATCATAAAAGTTCCCACAAGGGAGCAACGTTGGCCAGCCTCTCCCCAATAACCTGCCTTCCTACAACTGCCAAGCTATAGGACCATATGGGACAGTATATGAGTACAGCTGAGAAAAATATTGGGAAAAACCAGAGGCTCAAAACACCTGCTGCTCATAGATAGAGAAGTTGCTCAAGACTCAGTGTGTAGACCTGTGATAGCGAACCTATGGCACACGTGCCACAGGTGGCACACAGACCCTTCTCTGTGGGCACGCTCTGAGGGGTGGGACGTATGTGGGAGGGTGGAGTATGTGTGGAGGGACACACATGCATTTTGGGGGTGCACGCATGCGTGCTTTGGGGACTCGGTGCCGAAAAGGTTGGTCATCACTGTTCTGTCTAAATGCAGCTGATACATTGTAAGGAGCTTCTGGGTTTTCACATTGGCAGCCTCCATATCATCTTTTGTCCAACTCTGTCCACTGTATTGGCAGAATATCTGATGTCTGATAGGATATACATATTGATAGCATGATCTTGTTCTTCCCACTTAGCTGATTTTTCAGAACCTGTCTTATCCTTTGGTGGTACTTGAGTGTTGCTGTCTTCCTTGTCCCCTCACTGCAGTTCCCATGTGACTGGGGGATACTTGTATCTGGTCTGTATGTCTGTTATGAGATCCACTGATAGTTCCACCCCATTAGTCTTAACTATCTTGCCTGTCTTTACCACTATCCGGCCAATTTAAGCACAATCTGGATTGACTACAGAAAAACTGTACAGTTCTTGAGGAAGTAGTGTCCAGGCTTTCACAGAATCATGTGTGTGATTCAGTGCCACACACATGATTCTGTGAAAGCCTGGTACTATAAGACAGGACACTACTTCCTCAAGAATTCAATAGGAGTGTGGAATTCAACACTAGAATCAACTCAAGTCAACTTACACAAGTGGTCCTTCAAGGGCAGCATATACCAATGTGGTACATTATTCTTGCTGCTATTCTGCATAGGCTTAAACCCCTTCAGACAGATAATCACAATGACAGGATATAGATTCAAGGGTGGAACTTCATCAGCCATCTCCTCTACATGGATGACATAAATCTATATGCTAAGAATTAATGGGACATCAACTCACTAATCTACCTGACATGGATCTACAGTGAAGACATAAGGATGTTATTTAGACTAGAGAAATGTGGCTGGATAGTGGTAAAGACAGGGAAGATAAAGACTGATGAGGTGGAACTATCAGTTGATCTCATAACAGACATACAGATCAGCTACAAATATCTCCCAGTCACATGGGAACTACAATGAGGAGACAAGGAAGACAGCAACACCCAAGTAGCATCAAGTGTCCACTTCAGCAGTTATTTTGGGGGCAAAAAAGTCCCCCACGGCATTCGTGAACCCCCCCAGTGCTCATCTCAGTTGAGCAAGCTATCTGCATGTCAGGTGGGCAGGTGGGCGGGGCCAGCCATGAGTGGGAATTGGGGGTTCTCTGAACTGGCCAGACTCTTAGCAAAGGATCCCCCGAAACCCTGCGAACCCCGAGCAGCCCACCCCTGGTTAAGACTCTGCGAGACTTCCGGATCCAGACAAACAGGCAGGTACTGGCCAATCGATCAGACATTGTGGAAGTAGACAAGAATTAGAAAAACAACAGTGGTGATAAGATGAGGTGGTGCCAAGTGACAGCAACATTAGGAAGCCCAAGTATGAGAAGCTGGAGAAGTACGAGGGTCTGAAGGAGGAACTAGAAAGGATGTGGAAAGTAAAGGACAAAATGGCTCCAGTGGTAGTAGGAGTTCCCAGGAAAGTGGCTCCACAGACCCGAGGAACAACATGACTCCAGAAAAGTGCAATGTCAAGAATAGCTAAGATACTATGTAGAACTCCAAACTTGCAGGCTTCTGCTAGAGGACTTGAGATTGAGGAAAGATACAGACCAATCATAGAGATGTAAAAAGGATTTTTTTCCTGTATATATCTGTATATGCCTACACTGATAAATATAGCTGATAAGCCAAATGCAATTGCCCAGTCAACTCAAAATCAGAGCATTATCATGTGATCATATTTTATGCCCCCAAATGAGATACTCTGTTCCTTTCATTGGCAACCTCTTGGACTACAGGCATTGCTTTTGTGAACACCCAGAGTGATTACATATATGATGGGCAGCCATAAAAGGCCTTTATATGAATCAATACTGTAAATATATTCTTACTGAATACTAATACAGTGCTGTTCTAGGGAAATTCCAGTCAGAAGATTTGTATCATTCATAAGTAGTCTACCAATTTTAAGACTACTGGTTGTAATTTCAGAGGGTTTACTCTCACAACCTCTTGTAACATCTTTAGTCTTTCTTAATATTCCTAAGAAATTGACCCAGAAAACTGCAGAGACCTGTCCAGGGAGTCGCCAGGAATAAAAAAATTACTTGGAAACCCTCGCCCCCAGATCTTTCCAATAATAATCCCTTTATCCTGTGACAAGAAGCCTTGTTGTCTGAGCATATATCATCAGTCTGCACAATTAAGAATGTTAATCTACTTTTACAGTAGCAAGCACTAGGATAGCATCTGGAGGAGAGCAGGGAAACTGTCTTGTGCACCTGCCCGCAGAAAAAAAATGCCCTAAAGAAAAATTCTCCTCTCAGGACAAACGTCAGTTTTCCTGTCTCCTGAAAGTGGCATTGTTCTCTCTTTTGACTTCAACACAGTCAACACTTCTTTTGAGGTTTTTTTTCCTCCTATGTCCAGATTTTCCCATGTTTCTGGAAGGTGATAATGAAATGGAAGTTATGCAGATAAGATCAGTCAACTGTTCTCACCACCAAAGATTGGCCAGATGCAAACCACAGCAGAAAAGGAGTCCATCTTCCTATCCCCCCAAACAACAAAACTCATTGGTTGCTGAAGACATTCCATGGATTAGTAGGCTTCCTATATCATGGATGAAGGAATCAACTCCTATTGCTTGCTCTTTATATTTTTAATTATGATTCATATTTCTGTCCAAGCCTTATACCTGACAATAATTATTTTAGGAATTTTGGACAATGAAGATATTCATTCATTCATTCATTCATTCATTCATTCATTCATATAATGAAATACAAGTTGTTGTATACTTATCAAAGCTTTGCTAACTTAAACACTGGCTCTGATTAATTCTTTGAGTTATTCATTCTGTAAACTTTTCTCATTCATTCTTTTCTGTGGGCAGAGTATTACCTTTGCTAACATATTAGTCTTAATCCTCTCTTGCCAACCGTAGGTCCAGAAGTTAGAATAGTTAAATGTTTTATTCTACCTTAATAAAAACAAGTTCCAGCAAGGTATTAATAAAAAGAAAGTAGACTCCATTAAAATGGCACAGAATGCAAAGCCACAAAACTAAGCTTAGCCTGGTAATTAAAACATGGCAATACAAAACCTTAAAAGTAATATAAAAATTAGCGGCATATTTAACAAGATGTCTAAAAGGTCTGAGAATAATGGCTCCTTTTCTGGGGTGGAGCAAAAGAACAGAGGCAATGTATTCAGGGGAAAGCATTCCATAATTTTTTAGGGGGTGGAGGAAGATACCATTGGTGTGGCTACTTCTCTTTGTACAACCACAACACACTTCTTGTTGAAGAAGTGAAATGTATCTCTTACTCTGATAGAAGATAGCAGTCTTTGCTTCCTGTCTCTCTTCTTTATGCTTGCAGTTCTTCCACACATCCTGAAACCAGACCCAGCCTTAACTTAATCCAGCACAGGAATTTAGAGCTGACTTTCTGCCATGTAAAACTAGGTGTGTTTGCTATGAAAATGTGGGCTGGGATCCCAAGGGCCACCTTAGAGAGACTGAATGCTAGCTTTGCTTTTGGAAGCACCATTATGTAAATCACCACTAAGTTTTCAGGTCTTAGTAACTCTTACTACTAAGTAGCTTTCAGGTATTTTCACAGAAGATGGCTGATGATAAGGGAGCAAAGTGACTAAGTGCTGTTAGAGCAATTTGGGGGGAGGTCTGCCTAACTGTGACATGTAAACATGGTGCTATTAGGCTTTTATGTGAAACAAGCAATCCCTTGGTCTACTCGTTTTGTGATGGCTTTTTCAGACGTGTGTATATGATGTTGTACCCAGTGTTGGGAACCTTCTTTAAAAATTTGCTAATCTTATCAGGACACAGTTATCCTCACCAGCCTGCAATTCCTCTTCTACTTCAATTTCACCCATCTTTTAAACTTCTCCCATGGTTGCTGTTCCTTTGTCTTTTTCTCTGCTTTCCAGTACTAAAGGCATTATCTCTAATTGAGCTTGTCCTCTTGCTGGCTACGTCCACATTGCTTTTTGGTAGCAATAAGCATTTTTTATTTCCCAGTCTAGACTACAGCCATGGAATTTCCTGATGGTTTCCCATCCAAATACCAATCAGATTCAATATCCTCAGCCTTATGCTAATGAGCCAAGGTTACTGTGGTAAGCACGTGCACAGACCCAAATGAATGCCCACAAATCCTTTTTTTGGGGGGGGCAGGGGCAGGGGAACATTCAAGTCAATGTTGATGTCTGATAATTGTCTGGACACAGACAACAAGTTGAGACAAATAAATTGCAGAATCAGTGCCTTTTGCCTGCAGAACTACCCGTAACTTAGTGAAAAATTTTCTGCCCTTAAGAACTAATGCATAAAGTTAAGTGTACAAGAGGGTTCAAAATATGGCTTCTATCATTTCAGAATGGTTAAACAAATGTTTTGAAAAGGAGGAGGAAAGCAACAGAAGGAGAAGATCACACACAAACTCACATGTACACATGTGTCACACTGTGACATTCCATGTTACAGCTACAAACTTGTAAAATCCAAACCGCAACTTTGCTATTTGGTGTCATAAGTACCAAAGATAATTAAAATATTGCACTGATAATGTTACCTAGTTGGGCAATGAAACATCTGCAAGCAAACAACTAAGCTTAGAGAACATCAATGCCTTCTTAATTAATTTTTTTCCCTTGAGGCTGAATAATTCTCACTTCATAGGCCAGGGCTTATATAATCTGATCTGGCTTGTGGACCACTAACAATAAAAATGTACAAAGTAAATTCTATTTTTATGGCATATATCCAAGATCAGCAAAGTTAATGTTTCTGTTGGTTTCTGTGGAATTGACCTCTAAATCTTAATGGTGCTTAAAAAAAGAAAGAAAAATGCCAAAGAGTGAAAAAACAGAAAGGGAGATTAAATGGAAAGTTATTTAAAAATCTAAGCTCCTTTTACAGTCCTGTTCAGTCAGTCCTCAGATTCTTCAGGTTCTTCAATACAATCTGGTTTCAACGTATTATCTTAAACTTTGCGGCTACCAAAGTGCTTTGAATAATCGTGATTCCACCACGTGATAAAGCAGGTTTTTCCAAACCTGAGCACTTCTCAGTGTGTAGATTTCAATTAAATTTCATACTTCTCAATAATAGATGTGAGTTGAAATCACACATTGAGAGGGTTCTCAGGTTGGTGTGTTGAACTGTGTTCATAGCTTTCCCCATCCTGGTGCCTTGCCAACAATTCCTAGATTCTAAGTCAATAAAATCACCTTGTGATCCTTGACCATTCATACTGAATTCCTCATTAGTTCTCCTGCAGCCAAACTAGAAATGATATTACTTGTGGGACTGCATTATCAATACAGCCGACCAGGATTGCTGTTACAGTGAAATGGGCAGCATATAAATTTAAGAAATAAATAAGCAAATAAAATAAAATATGCATCTTGTTGCAATATGCATCAACCAAGAAGAAAGTCACATCTTTTCCAAATTTTGGAAGGGCAGTCTTTAGTATATAAACAAGAAGCAAACCTCATACTCACTCATACTGCTGATATTACCTAGTTGGGTAGTGAAACGGCTGCAGGCAAACAACTAAACTCTAAAAACACCAAAAATTCCAGAGTTCAACCCTGAGTTACAGATACTCTATTCCAATTAGCATCTTGTTTATTAGACAAACATCAGTCAGACTGCAGACCGCATGGATGGGCAGGAGGAATTCAACTCTTCCTCTTCCATTAATAAAAAAACCCACTCTTCCAAATGTATTATTTGCATTTTAACATGTGACATATGCTTAATATTTGAGTTTCCCATTCCTGATAAACAAACTAGTTATTTTCTACTTTATGAGTACATTTAAACAAGTCTTTCCCAAACAAATGCTCTCTAGGAGGGTTAGATAAATTACCATACAACTGACCCAGTATAGCTAGCATAGCGGAGAATTGTGTGAGTTTTGGTTTGGTACATATGAAGAACATGCACTGAATGCAAAAGACCTGAACTTTGAGGAAAAGAGAATGTAGCAAGTTGGGCAGAGAAGGGAGAGGCAGACTGCTATGCAAGAAAAAAAAGTGTTTTTACGTGGCTGTATATTCCTGACCAAGGCAGGAAAAATTAAAGCATTCCTGATAGATAATTGTCTACCCGAAGCATCCGGTACAGGAAAACCAACTTTCACCTTTATGGAGCTGTTAAAATTCAGAACAGTGGTGGCCAGCAGAATGTTCTTTGTTTATTTTATTCAGTTATTTGATTTACACCCTGCCTTTCTACTCTGGCAAGTTCTCAAGACTGCTGGCAAACATTAAATCCAAAAATTACATTTAATTAGAAATAAGAATTGATTTATTTTGACTCAGATCACTGGTCCGTTATTCAGTACTTTCTACCCAAGTTTCAAAATAAGAATTCCCTGAACACTGTACACTACTTCCTCTAAGCGGAAACTAGAATTTCTTTTTTTCTTACTATATTTATATATTATTTTTACAGTGAACGAAGTTGAGTACAGATATTCTGATATTATACATATGAATTCATATTTACACATGTCTTGTCTACCATCTACTACTAAGACACTGTGTAAGCAGCATACTTACTCCGCTTAACAGCAATTGAGTAAAATCATATGACCAATTCAAACATCCGGGGTAAATTTTATTAAAATTAAAAAAATAATGCAACTAAAATACACCACTAAATGTAGAAATATAGAAAATAAAATACAAAATATGGAACACAACAATTACATTTATTTAAAATGTGGACAATTAACTGTCATCCAATATTGTATGCACGTTACGTCACTTCTGCGTTGGAAGTGAAGGACATTTGAACTCTTAGATGGCCTGTCTAAAGAACAGTGGCTGGTACTGTCGAGGTCACGCATAAATAAGGAAGGCCTTTGCAGGTAGCCATGACAAAATTAATATGTATAACTCTAATCCTCCTTTCCAAATACTTAAGTGCAAACTATACAGTGCAACTGTTGAAATAAGTTTTAGGCTGTTTGTCTATATGCCAAATTGGGTTGCAGTTTTCTAATGAACACTTTCTATAGACAATCTAAAGAGAGGTGGGATTAATCTCATGCTCCACACAGAAGTGCTGTCCTTGTTTATGAATCCACTCTCAAAGGCATCATCCCATTAGATTTTGGAGAGTGCCTCCAGTTCATATCCACACATTAAAATCTTTCTAAGAAAGCGCTTTTCCAAGCATCACGATTGGTAAGTAATGTAGCTTTAAACAAGAGGGTCTTTTCCTAAGCAAGAATTGATGCTTAGTTGATATTCTTCTTGTTTTGAGGCCATTTTAATTCACCCACCTATTTAAATGAATTTCATTGCTTCTGTTCTGTTTGATGCTTTTATTGTCCTGTTAAGTCGCAGTATTAATTGAAGGATAGTTCTTTGTACTCTACAGTATTGTTCTAACCTATGGCCTCCTCCTCCTCCTCCTCCTCCTCTGCTTAGCAGGGACAGCTAAAACAGAATAAAAATAGCTACTTGGCATTAGCTCTTGTTGTTGTTGTGAAGTTGTGTCCGATCCATTGCGACCCGATTGGACAACGTTCCTCCAGGCCTTCTTGTTCTCTACTATTCCCCGGAGTCCATTTAAGCTTGCATCTACTGCTTCAGTGACTCCATCCAGCCACCTCATTCTCTGTCGTCCCCTTCTTTTGCCCTCAATCACTCCCAGCATCAGGCTCTTCTCCACTGAGTCCTTCCTCCTCAGGAGGTAGCCAAAGTATTTGAGTTTCATTAGATCTTAGCTATCCTGAAATATCAGGAAATGGCAATTACTTATTTTGTCACCTTTTCGTTGTCTTCTATCGGACAAAGAGAGATGGTTGAAAAGTATTTTTATTCTATTCTGAAAAGGTGCTTTGATTAATGAGATAACTTCCACTTCCACTGGCGATGTGTCTCTATGTGAGCAGACGCTACTATTTCTCCACCTCAAACCTCAAAAGGCTTCTGCCCTGAGAACCCCTCATGACGAAGCAAAGTAGGGAAGGTCAAAGTCAAAATCAGTAAATGGCAAGTAGGAATTCCTTGGTAACTCTTCGGGCTATAGAGTTCACGCTCTGAAGAAAAACACTCTTGGCGCCCTGCGGCGGAGCGTGTCTCGGAGCAGGCAGGCGTTCCTCAATAACCCTGGACCTTCCCGGCGGAGTCACTCGAGCTTGCCCGCAATAGGGTCCTCTTGCAACGCGTCCGCTAGGTCAGCCAGGCGCTCCCGGCGGGCTACCGGAAACGCCCTCCAGAAATCCCCGGGGCTGCAGCGGCAGGGAGCGAGGGCGGAGTGCCAGGGGCCGTGGGAGGAGCAGGAAGGCGGGCAGCCTTCACATGGCCCTGCATGAGGGCGGCAGGAGCGACCCACGCTCCCGCTCCCCCAGTCGCTGCAGCCTCGGGCGGAGCGGAGGCGAGCGGCGGGCTCTTGGAAGCGGCTCCTCGCTCGGCGCGCGGGATTCGTCCCCGATTCTGAGACGCGAGAGGCTCTTCGCTGAAGCGACGCGGAGGATCCGGACAGCAAGGCTGCCTTGCCTTCGTCCCAGAACTTTCCGAAAGCCCGCAGTGGTTTAGTCTGTTGATTGGTCGTGGACGTCGGTTGTGGAAATAGCCGACGGCCGCGATGCAACTTCTCCGAGGTTTCCTGGTAGCTCTTGCTCTGCATGTGGTGGGCGCGCAGGTGAGGTGAACTTCGGAACTGACTAATGGATCGTTCCCGGTCTCTGGCGACCTAGAGCGGTCGGATTTTGGTGTTTGTGTGTGTGTGTGTGTGTGTGTGTGTGTGTATTCCTATTCCGCATCCCTACTGTGTCTGGTGGGCGTGCGATGTCCGAATCCGCTCCTCTCCCGTGTCACTCTCCTTGGTCTGGTAGTGGAGCCTGCGATTGTGTCTCCTGCTCTTCTCGGAGAGGATAGAGCGAAAAATCCCCGGCGATCGGCGCTGTCTTTCTTTACTAAAACGAGAAGAAGCAAATAGGAACGGACCTCGGAGGCGTTTTGCTCAGGTCTCGAAATATGTAGAAGCTACGCTGTCAAATGTTTCACAGATGGAGAGCGGGACATCAAGGCACAAATTAAATCCCTACCCCTCCATCGTCATGGGCGTAGTTTGAAGTCATCTGACCTGAAAGCCTAGTTGTGTAGTAGTAGGTGGTTAGAAGTATTTAATAGAAGACGGGTAAGATCCTCACCTGCCCAGAAGCTACAAGGTAGAAGAACTTCAACACTGAAGAGCAGAAATGGGAACTTGGATAAAACTTTTGATGTGATAGAGCAGCATGTAGAATCTACCTGGCTTGGAGAAAGGGGCGGAGGGAATTGGAAGGAATTCCCAACACAACTTTCAATTTAGAAAAAACTGATAAAGTAATTTTAATATAGATATGGGGACAACTTTATGGAGAACCAAATTTCAAGTTTAAATTCAGTAGTGTTTTGTTAACATTCTTTAATTGCCCCTATCATACTGACATACAGTATGATATTCTATTTTACAACCTCCTCTACACTTTGTTATGAGTGAAATGGGAGTTCCAGACCCATACAATAATCCAAGGACCATATTGCTGTGCAGAATATGAAATTCTCTTTTTATTTAAGTTTGTCAAGCTTTTGCAAAAGAGAAATTCAGTTGTCTCTGTTCTGAAGTTGATGCTTTGCAATCTCCCCAAGTATCTCTTTTTAACTCATCTGTAAACTTGTTAGGTTCACACACAGACAATCGGAGCCAGGGGAGTCCTGTGCAGTGAGGTCACCGAGGTCAAGAACAGGCTGGCTAAAAACACCACAGGGAGTTTTCTCAAATAGGCTAGTGTATGGATAAAACTTTTGATGTGGTAGAGCAGCATGTAGAATCTACCTGGCTTGGAGAAAGGGGCGGAGGGAATGAACAAATGATTTGGAAGAAGTGCTCTGAGTCTAAAAAAATAAAACACAGTTATGTGAGTGGAGAGTCAGTGGGGGTCATTCATAGCTTTACTATCTGTTGTTGTTAGTTGTGAAGTGATGTCCGACCCATAGCCTTGACTTTACGCACTTTTGTTGGCAGGGTGATGTCTCTGCTTTTTATATGCTGTCTAGATTTGCCATAGCTTTCCTCCCAGGGGTGTCTTTTAATTTCTTGGCTGCAGTCCCCATCTGCAATTATCTTGGAGCCCAAGAAAATAAAAGCTGTCACTACCTCCATTACTATCTAATAGACATGATAAAAAAGTAAAACTTTTTTCAAGTTGAACTAGATTCTTGAGACCTACATGGACACATCCATGCTGTTTTCATGGCAACGATACAGAAGTAATTTGCCGTTGCTGCCTTTTATTTACTCCCTAGGACAGTTTACAGCCCTGACATTTCTAGCTGATGTCCTACCAGATAGTAACTTGGTTTGATCCTACTTAAGTGGGTTCTACATCAGGCATAATGCAATACGAAAAGGGAAGGAAAGAAGTAAGTTAAGAAAATTGGTTTGCTTAACGACTGCAGTTGAGAAAGAAGAGGTGACTGATTTTCTGCAGAACTGATGGAATGGCTCATTTGTACTACTTAAAAGAAATGACTGTTGCTGGGTGCCTTCTGGCCTTGGTCTGCTCCTTGACACTAGATTGGTTTTCTTCAGCTCAACATCCTCTCCGGTGTTAGACTACAGCTTCCAACATTCCAGCCGGCCTGGTCACAGAGACTGAGAACATGGAGATTGTAATCTAACACATCTGGACAGCATCAGATTGCGAAAAAATCCATTAGTTTCTGAGGCAGGTTTGGAATAAATTCAGCCCATGTGCTAAAAGTAGTATCTGTTATTATCCAGTAGGAACTCCTTAGATTTTAGTAGCCTAGTACAATCATTCATTGGGTCAAACTTTAGTTGGCTGCAGAAACTTTGCAGAAATATTGGATGGCTAGCCAATCCAAAGTGCTACTCAATATATGCAAATAATCTACAGATTTATTCACTGACTAAAGCAATATAATGTATATATAAAACAGGTAGTGATGGATTATTGCTGTCAACCTTTGTTATTTACTGTAAATGACTGATCATTTTTCATTTTTATGCAGGGCAGGGCATCAAATTATTAAATTACAACTATATACAGCTATATTTGTGCTGATGTAAGCATTTCTTAGTGAACATTGTTATGAATTAGTATGAGTGACTTCAAAGTTATAACAATCAAATTCATTAACTGACTGAATAAAATTTGAGGAAAAATTCATCGTTCTGTATGTAGAGGCTAATCCAAAGTACTTTTTCTTTTATCATACTCTTTTCATATTGCTATTTTTATGCCTAATCTTAGAACTACCAAGCTGCATCTCTAGCATTGAATTCTATTTTGCCCCTTTCTCTTCTTTTCTTCCATTCCATTTAATCAATTAGGACTCTTCAAATCTTCCTCCACCTTATATAAATGTTAAAATGGCCAGATATAGGAAACTGTGTGTTAGACTGACACCTTGTGTTTCTAATACAAAGTTGGGAACTGCAAGAAGACAGGATAACACCATCAAAGAATCATACATTGACCGGGGAAATGAGGCGGGGTATAAAAACAAACAAACAAACAAACAAACAAACAAACAAACATCCTGTTCACTTGAATTGGCTGAATGCCACCCCTGGTTGAAGTAATCAAACAAATGTCAGCTTTATGTACTTGTGTCCTAACATCTGACACAAGCACATAAATCACAGCATTTATGGGATGAGTCATATCATTTGCTCCCTCTCATGCCTTTCCTGGTTTCAGTCCTCAAAAAATTAGAAATTAAGACCACTGTTGAAAAAGCAAAGGCATTTCCAAAACTCTGATTGGCTGCCATCCCCAAGTCATGTTTATTGCTTGCTGTCCGGCAAATGGGAAATGGCAATTCTGCTGATAATCTCCCAACATGCATTTCACACAAAAACTGGTAAGACTAGAGGAAGTGTATCAAGCTCCACCCAAAAGATTGTTCTTATCCAGTTACCATAATTGACCCTGGGACACTGCAACCAGGGGTGGGTTTCAGCTGGTTTGGGTGAACCGGATGTTAACTTGACATCTGGTTCTTCAAACCAGTATTTTGAATGAGCGTCTGGCCCCACCTATCCTTCCCAGGAGGCAAAAATGCCCCACAATGGTTCAGGAGGCCAACTAGGCCACGCCCACCATGGCCACGCCCACCTGCAACAGGGCAGAGAACCGGTTGCTGGAATTTTTGAAATCCATCCGACCGCAACCGTCATAAATGTGAATCAGTTCTGAAGCATCTGAATGTAAATCACATGACCATGGGGATGCTGCAATGTTAGAAGTTTGAAAAATGATCATAAGTCACTTTTTCAGTGCCGTTGTAAATTGAGGACTACCTGTATTCTGATGTAGATGTCATGAACCTAATCTCTCAGTTCAACTGGGTGAAGTATTGTGGTTGTTACTGAGCAACCTTCCGTCAAATATTAAAATTGCTAAAGAATTGCTAAAACGTACAGGTACAAAATGGCTACTAACTAAAATTGTTGAATACCGAGTCATCAAAACGAACAAGGTTTCAACTTCCTACCGGGAAGTTAAATCCATCATATGCTAATTCTGTAAAAGCACTGTGAAGCAGTATATAAGTCTAAGTGCTATTAAGATTAAAAATGTCTGTTTAAACATAGGTGGGATCCTGGGAATCTGCAAACATCTGCGTCTGGAAAGCTGATCTAGTGGTTAAGTCAGATGCAGGTGAGATTTCTTTACAAAGTTTTGATCGTGCCCCAAGTGTTTGTGGCAGCCAAAAACCACGCAGGGAAAGCCCAGGAATTTCAGCCCTTGGGAAAAGTTTCTAATCTTGGGGTTGACCTCCCTAGAAACAAGCAGTTTGGACTTCACCGTTGGAGTCCCTTTCGGTGTTTAAAACCCGAATCTCCAGCGATTTTCAAATACGGAAGGCACTTTCCTAGCACACTGCAAAACCTCCCTTCTCAGGCCCCAATTCTTGCTCGCTTAAGTCGTGAACAGCAACCTGGTTTCATCCACTGGAACCCCAAACTACAGCGATGCTTACTGACCACCGAGTTTCTTTCTGCGCAAACGCCACTCTTAAATCCAGGCGCGGGGAGACTCTGCGAGAGTACAAGCAGAAGAGGCGGGAGTGATGGCGCAGACGGCGGGCGGCTGTCCCTGATCGTGCGGCTCCTCTCGTCGCCTCGCTCCGCGTTTTGCCTTTAGCGTTGTTAAGTGACGCCGTGGGCAGAGCAAGCGCGGGGTGGCAACTTTTTGGGTGGCCCCCGATCCATGGGGATGCAGGCAGCAGCCGCCGCCACAAGAATCCGTGGAGGCACGCACCTTCTCCGGCTTAGCGGCGACATTTCACTTTAATTCTGCTTCTCTCCACGGAGAGACATTTTCTCGCCTTCCTCTCTTTCGCTCTCTTCTCCAGCTGCAGCGCTTTAAAGCGAGCAATCAACCCGCCCACCGCCTCCTACAGGGATTTTCCCCCTGCCCTGATTTCAAACAATCACACACAAAAACACAAATATTCCCCGCGCCCGCCTTCCGCAAACCGCTCCAAAATGTGTAAGCTCGGCAGGCGGTTGCTAAGGCACAAGAAGCGGGCATCGTTCCGGGGGAGTGAGAGGCGCTCTCTCCGAGGCTCTCAGAAATATCGGCCTTCTTGCCCAAAAGTCTGTTTTCTCCGAAATCGGGGAATGGAAGGCCTGCCTGCCTGCCTGCTCGCTCTAGAAATCCGCCTCTCCTGTGCGGGCATCTCCGCCATTAAGCGATGGTGGTTCTCCATCTTTCCCCCCGCCAATCTCCCCATGCCATCAGTGACTAAAGGGGTGCTTCTCTTCCCGCCCTTCTGCAGCCGAAAGGAGGGTGGGAAGAGGAAGAGGTGAGCCCCCGCTGCGCTGTTTCCCCACATTTTCGCAGTTTGAAAAAGCGAGCGGGTTAAATGCGTTTGAACACGTGTGCCCATCAGATATTTTTTTTGCCAGTTCCAAGTTCAAACATCGCCGCCTCCCAGTATTTAAAAGAGGTGCAATCCTGCCACCGATCCCAAAGTCGGCGCAAGAAATTTGCGCCCCTGCTGACTTTTTTTGGCTTCTCCCAATTCTATCCGAAAAGCGGCTACTGCTGCCCCATCGCTCGTTTCACCAAGGCGTGTAAACTGCAGCTTGCTACGGTACCCCCTGACCTCCGACTTTTACCGACAGCGTCCCTTTCTCTGCCACATCGTTTGTTTTTTTGGAACTCGAGACCAAAATCTCCATCCGTCAGAACTTGAGGAGGATAGGGATTCTAATCGGCTCCGCGGTCAGGTTACGGCCGGGATAATGGATGACCGCTATCGTTTGTGGGGGGGCCGGCGGGCTAAATCCTGCCCTTTCTGAACCCCGCATTACCTTGAGTCACGGCCCCTCCAATTCGGGCGGGGAGCCCCCTGAAAAGTGCTCGGCGGCTCCGTGCTGCTGCAGCCGACCACGTGAGGGCGTCCAGTGTGTTAGTTACAACAAATTAACCCAGGGCTAGTGCTCCCCCCGAAGTTCGTCGGCGCCCCCCGACCTGACAGAGACACGCGGGCCCCGCTTTCCTATCTGAGCCATGCGTTCCCCGAGAGCTGGGGCTCTTTCTAAGAGGTGCAGAGCCCTCCATATAGGGCGCCCCTATCCTCTGTCTTTCCCCAGTATAGGGTGCGCCTTTAAAATCGCCTTTGAAGAGCCTTTCCCGTGTCCGGAAAACTGTGACACCCAGGCAGCTGGATCAGGCACCGTCGGGAGCAGCAGATGCCAACAGAATCTCGTCCCTACGACCCCGGACGCGTGCAAGAGAGCTCGGCGAAGGGGCCACAAAAAGCACAATTCAGAGCTTGCCTTTTCGCTCCCTGTTGTTGTTCTCAACGTGGTCCGCTCCTGACGCATATAAAGAGCGATGCCGAAGCCCGCCCAGGCAGATTGCTTCTCTCAGGCGACGTGAAAGAGAGCCTCGCTCGGTTGCTCTGTTTCCCGTCTCCGCCGACCCGGCGCCCCGCGACTGAGAGCAGCCCCGCGGAGAAAGAACTCCGAGGGTCAGCCGAGGTTCGCTCCCAAGACTTTCGGGCTGAAAGCCGGCGCGTTTTCCTAGCATGTCTGTTGAACTGGAAGAAGCTGACCTGCCGCTGACGGAGGCAGAAGAGGCACCTATGGCTCCGGAAAAGAAAGGGGCGGCCAAAAAAGCCAAAGGTGGCGTGTCGACGCTCTCCCCATCCAAGAAGAAGAAAAACAACAAGAAAAAGAACCAGCCCGGCAAGTACAGCCAGCTGGTGGTGGAATCCATCCGCAAACTGGGCGAGCGTAATGGCTCCTCGCTGGCCAAAATCTACAACGAAGCCAAGAAAGTGGCATGGTTCGACCAGCAAAACGGGCGGACCTATCTCAAATACTCCATCAAGGCGCTGGTGCAAAACGACACTTTGCTCCAAGTGAAAGGCACCGGCGCCAACGGCTCCTTCAAGCTCAACAGGAAAAAGCTCGAGGGGGGAAGCGAAGGAGGCTCCGGAGGCGGCGGCGGCGGCGGATCCCAAGCCAAATCCCACAAGAAGGCGGTCGTCGCATCCACTTCGCGAAAGGTCGAGAAGAAGCCCGTCGCCAAGAGCAAAAAGCTGGAGAAGAAATCGCACAAGAAAGGCGCGGGCGGCGGGACAGCCAAGAAAGACAAGGTGAAAGCGAAGAAAGCGCCCAAGAAAGGCGTCGCTTCTCCCAGCGCCAAGAAGGTGAAAAAGTCGGCGAAGCCCAAGGCTCTCAAGAGCAGGAAATGAGACTGCCGGCCTCCAACTCGGAGGAAAGGAAGATGCCGTTGTCTTTCGTTCCGAGACTTTTGAGCCCCGACACGGCACTTGACTTTTAGCTCGAAGCACAGAGCCATGTTTCCAGCTTTAATTGTTTTTTCTTCTTCGTCTTTTTTGGCCCCGTTTCTGCATCGTTTCTTCCCTCGGAAGGCGGGCGTGTGTAAAAAAAAAACAGCACGTCGCTTTCATCAGATTCCCATCGAGATCGTTGGGGGCATTTTGTTGGATCGTGGAAAGATGTTACACCCTTCACCTCGCATCCTTTTTCCTTTTTTTTATTGGAATATTGTTGCCATTGAAGCTTGCTTTTCTGCTTTTGTGTTCTGCAAAAGTAGCGTGATATCGTTGTAAATACTCCCCCACCCCCTCACCTCCATATCTGGGCGAGGTTCGGCCCCTCGGCATCAGCCTCCCGCTTTACTGCAGGGGAAGGGGTGGTCACCCTTGGTGGATTCCTAAAGTGTGAACTACCAGCAGTCTCCGTGCCCTCCCCCCGCCCTTTAAAGGCTGGGGTGCCATAGCAACAGCCTGTTGGATGCGCGGGCGTCCGCACAGTTCCTGGGCCGGGAGTGCTGGCGGCGCTTTGCCCTGCGGGAGGGGGGGCGGCGGTTGCATGGGACCAAGTGACCAGCAGAGTAGCTGATTTTACCTCGGAGACTTGCGCTATCACTGCAGGTTTGAAATACGTATGGGGGAGGGGGAGGGAAACGGAGTTCACCTTCGCCTACAAAGATTTTGTATCGTCGTTCCGTCTTCAAATGCCTTTTTAAAAAAAAAAATACAAAATTTCCTTGTGGTTTTTTTTTGTTGTTGTTCAATAAATCGTTTAAAACCTTTTCTCACGTTCTGCTTCCTCGGTGTCTTCCTATTCAGGATCGAAACGAGACACTCGGTTTTATTTTGGGGGGAGGAAGGTGGGATACTATCCTTTTACCTACAATAAACCTGCATCCCGTTTTACCTGATCCTTTGGTATCTAGCTTCTTCCTAAGATCCCAGCCTCACACCCTACATGATACCCTTAGACCTTCCTTTGGGATATCAACCAGTCCCACCTTCGACGTTTGGAGCTGGCCATATGATACCTCTCAGCCTGATTTTTTTTAAAAAAAAACTTTTATTGCGTACCTATCTATCCGTCCATCCATCTTATAAACCGTCTCAAACGCAACGGTACCTTTCAATGAATTTTAAAACAAGGCAAGATAAATCAAGCCAGTCACAGGAAAGTATCGAAGACTCGTTTTGAGGAAACAACAAGAACCACAAAAAAAAAATGGTTATGTGCCATGAAATATAGATGAAGTGACAGGGCCTGCTGAACACATCGAGATCTATAAAGTTCTCCCGACATACAACAGAGAAGGTGAGGCTTAGTACAATCAACTTTTAACAATAGGATACTGTGCCTTGATCTCTAATTTTACTTGGGAGTCAGGCTCAGCCAGCTGAATCAAACAACTGTGGATTAAATATACTTGGGATTGTGCTGTTAATCAGCTCAGTTAGGGCACTAATTGGCCAGAACTTTACTTGATGAATCAGCAGAGAATAATTTTGTAAAATGAAGGCAGACTCCTAGGAGAATTATGACTTGATGTTCTTGGCTGTGTATTTGTATTACAATGTCAGGAAATGAAAAGGCAGGGCGCTTTTAAAAGCCTGCCTTAATCTAGTCCTCGATCTGGATATTCTGTTTAGTGCTGTGTCAAAATGCCTTTCCTCCAATTTCCTGTCTTTTTTCTTCTCTGTGAATTAAATTAGGGTTGTTTTTTTCTTCTTCTGCTGCCTCTCTTGCTCTGTGTCGGCTGCTCCAGGTGAACCAGACAGGAAACACAACTAGATGAGCTAAGTCTACTTTGTTGTAAGGTTACATTAACCGAATCTTGCAAGTCTGAAAGGACAAAACCTCACTTTTAAATGTCTGATCCATTAAGGTGGATCCTTTCTAAGATTCTTCTACTGACCATTAAGTGACTGGGGGCTCCTGCCTCTCTTATCTGATTGTTTTCTAGGCAGCATCTTTTCCCTTCCTTCCCCAAGGTCATCTACATATTCCATTACACTCTGACAATGGTATTCTTTGGTAGTCATTAAAGCAGCCTTGTCTGTATATGTTTCCTCTTCCACCTGAGAAAAGATGCCACTGTTTTAAGAGCTGCATTAACTTTGGTATTCATTAAAGCAGCCATGTCTCTGTATGTTTCCTCTTCCACCTGAGAAAAGATGCTAATGTTTTAAGAGCTGCATTAGCTTTGGTATTCATTAAAGCAGCCATGTCTGTGTATCTTTCCACGTCCACCTGAGAAAAGATGCTACTGTTTTAAGAGCTGCATTACACTGTAGCTTTTATGAGGGGGTTCCATAAAAGCAACTGCATTTGCTCACTGCACTCCATCCTCTGACTCCCATCGAAACCTAAACCAGTGATTTGAGATGACTCCCAGTTTGATCCGACTCTTGGTGGTACCTCTTGAATGGCTTCCCCAGTTTACGGATAACGTGCAACCTTAAAAATGATTGAAGCCCAAAACAATGCCCCCACATCTTTCTTATTCAGCTTTATCTGCTGGACAGTAAATCTTAGCCAAGGTCAAACACACTGAAAGCCCACAATGTGTAATCAGATGCAAAGGTTTAAGCGAGATCATTTTCTTCTTCTGTTTGGGAGGAAGTTTGTGTAGAGTGACAGCTTGCTAACAAGCTGCTTTTGAATAGCATCTAAATGCTGCCTAAGACACCATTACTTTTGCTCACCAAATTCAGAGGGAGACCTCTGAAGCTTGGAAGCTTTGATCGGAAAGAAAAGGAACAGCTAAAGAGATATTAAGAAGGTATTCTTTAGAAAGTGTGCTATTGGCTGCAGCCTGCGTGTCTCCTTATTCCTATAGTAGAAATTTTCTCGTAGAGCAAATAGCAATAGCACTTAGACTTACATACCACTTTACAGTGCTTTACAGCCCTCTCCACCTGGTTTACAGAGTCAGCATATTGCCCTTAAACAGTCTGGGTCCTCATGTTACCCACCTTGGAAGGATGGAAGACTGATCCAACCTTTAGCCTGGTGAGATTTGAACTGCCAAATTGCAGGCAGATAGCAGAAGTAGCCTGCAATACTGCACTCTAACCACTGTGTCACTGTGGCTATAAAGAGTTAAAAGTCCTGATAACTTTGCACTATCAATAAATTAGTATTAAAACAAAACAAGGTTGTCAGCCCATCTGTGGGATACTTCTGCAGCTATGCAACAAGCAAAGGTTAGGCTTGATTTACTAAGAAAAGTTTCTTCATCTGAATTTCATGTAAACCTTGAGGAATGTAATGGAACTGTAAGAAGAAACTTGTATAACAAACTATGTTATGGATACCAAGAGCCAGTTTAGGGTAATGGTTGAGAAAGTGAGATTGTGAGTTCCACATCTGCTTAGGCACAAGACCACCTAGGTGACTTTAGGCCAGTCTATTTCTCTCAGCCCTAAAAAGAAGGCAATGGCAAACCACTTTTGCCAAGAAAACTGCAGGGACTTGTCAAACCAGTCACCAAGTGGCAAAAATGGATTTGAAGACAACCCCAAATATATATATATATTGCGGGTGTGGGTTTG
>JANHGC010006323.1:158073-168917 GCA_027560395.1 Boaedon fuliginosus | reverse complement strand
GTGACCAATTATGGAAAACCTATTTTTAGAGACTATTCAAAAAGCACAGATAACAAAAAGAACAAATAAAGACAGGTATTATGGCCATCTTATCTAAATTTCGTGATGTCTGAATAAAGCTAGAAGAGAATTGTGACATGTAAGTTAAGAACTCGATTGATGGGAAGTTGAAATATAAGAAGTTTATTAAAAATTTAATAGCATACCTTTTGCATGCAACTCTTGTAATAATTTGCTATGGAGATGCTGTGTTTGTGTTTGGATGTCTGTGTGGTGTGAATGAACTCAAAGTGAAATAGATGAATGGGAAATAGTAACTGTTGGTCAAGAAAGGACAAGCAAGCATCATTATGTCTTGATTATTCCTTTATTTACAGTTGTTACTGATTCAAGGTGGAATATTCCCGAGGCTCTACATTTATGAACTGTTCTATTCAACAACATCCATGAAAGGAAAGAGAACTAAATAGACCATTAATTTAACCCAATGAAGAATAATGCTTCTTATATCATAGCAAATTAATGGCAATATATTCTTAGTCCTCCTAGATTGAAATCTTTTCTTTTATGTAGTAAAGTAGCACGCGAGTTCCTGCTTTTCAGTCGATGCAGTGCAACAGCGTTCCAAATAAATGATTCTAAATAAAATCACTTTATAGTCAAAACCCAATTGCAGATTCTGAAAATATTTTTATTGGCTCACCCTAGACCTTCTTCTGAAAAAGAACTTGCCTTCTCTGGATGTATGAGAGATAAATTCCAGTTGTGATCCTTCTGAATTGCTGAATGATTTACCAGAGATAAAGAAAGCACAATCCAATATGTTGGACTGTTAAAGAAGAAAGCCAGCATGCTCCCTATGTGACTTGGGGCAAATAATTCAAAGCTGTTCTTTTGCAATGTGAGTGTAATAGACTAGGAAACTTGTAAAAATAAATGCAATATGACTCTTGGAATGCTTTTTTTATTATAGTAATGATAACCAGAGAAATATTTTGTGAGAGGTTGCCAAATTTTTCTTTTTAGGCAATTATTTTCTGTCTTGTAATTTCACTGAGTTTCACTAAGAGTCTTAAGGATGTCAACAATTCAGTTGTTTAGATTGGCTATGACTGGTCTGAATTCTTGATCTGGAATATAATTTGTTCTTGATAGAGAGTTCCAAATCTGAAGGAAACTTCTTACCCATCTGTATAAGAATGCAGAAAATTCATACAGGATATTGTTAGGATAGGAACTATAAGACTTGTTTTTTTGCTACTTTCTGTGGTTAACATTCTTTTTCCTTCTGGGTAGGAAATTTCCCCTATGTTTTTTTTTCAAATTGTCAAGCCAAACCTAACAGTATTTATTGGATATTGTTTGGGTTTAAAGTTGTAGCAATGGGCACCCAAAATAATAGCACTAACAATTGCACTTAGACTTATATACTGCTTCACAGTGCTTTACAGCCCTCTCTAAGTTTATTTATTTATTTATTTTATTTATTTATTAGATTTGTACCCCGCCTCTCTTAACCCCTTCCAGGGGAACTCGAGGCGGACTGTAAGTGGCTTACAGTCAGCATATTGCCCCCAAACAATCTAGGTCTCCATTTTACTGACCTCGGATGGATGGAAGGTTGAGTCAACCTTGAGCCAGTGAGATTCAAACTTCTAAACTGCTGGCAGCCGGCAGTTAGCAGAAGTAGCCTGCAGTACTGCATTCTAACCACTGTGCCACCACAGCTCTTATAATCCATGATTTGAGTTTCCTTTTGACCTTGAACTAATCTAAATTTGATGGTTCTGTATCTGCATTTGGAAACGTTTTATTCATTTTTCATTCTTGCGTGAACCTCCAGATTTTGCCTGCTTCCCAGTTAATCATTGCTATTCACACATTGGGCAGGGCAGGAATCCTACCTTGGTTTTAAAATTCTCATACCTGATTTATTTATATTTATTTATATTTATTTATAAATAGGTGATACTGTCTAGCTGACTTTTGAAATGCCTCACAGGAAATTCCCAGTATGCGACATCTATAGTTCAGAATGCAACCTTCACTCTAGCAAGGCCAATGAAGTGATGGGGAAATGCTTTTGTTTGCCATATATTGATGGCATAATTAGAATCAAATTTTCCTTTAGCCATTTGCACTTTCTCCCATATGAATGAGAAAGACACACAGAATATGAAGTAAAATGAATGTCAATATTACCAATAAAGAGGGTTGGTTTTTTTGGTGCTCTCTGAACTTGAAGTCCATAGAGATTTTGTCATCCAAGTCATGGTTGTCCCAAAGGTGCTTTTTCAGGAGGCAACTGGAGTTCCTTGTTTTTTCTTTGAAGACGTTTTGCTTCTCATCCAAGAAACATCTTCAGCTCTGATTGGATCCTCCCATTCCCCACCATCCAGTCAGAGCCGAGGAAGCTTCTGGGATGAGAAGCAAAACGTCTTCAAAGAAAAAACAAGGAACTCCAGTTGCCTCCTGAAAAAGAATCTCTGCGCTTGGTTTTCTTGCAGACTTTTCATTATACAAACTGGTAACATCATCAGTGACTAGCACTGACCACTAGCATGGATGATGTTATGTAGCATTTTCTCATCACTTTGGGTAATGAAATGCCCGTAAGAAAACAACCAAGCTCAGAGAGTAACAAAGACCCTTCATTTCCACTCTGATAGTTCCACTATTTTCCTTTAATGCTCCCAACCATACTGTCATCTCTGGTAATCTTTGCTGATTAGGATTGAAACAATAATGTTTCAAGTATTTGCTTATGGATAAAACATGAGATGCGGTAAGAAGAGATAATTTATTGCATTTTAAGAGAAATGATGTTACTAAAATTGTTCACACTTCTTGTGATGTAGGGGGAAGTAATTTCTTATATTTTATTTTTTCTTTTCTATTTTTCTTTATTTTTTTACTTCTTTGTATCTTCTACTTTTTAATTTTCTTTTTCTTTTCAGTTTGCATTAGCTTGTATTTTAGCAATTGTTATTTTTAACACAATTTATTTCTTAAAAAGAGAAAGAGACACACACAGAATGCACTTTCCAAAGTTTGTAAGGATGCTCTTCGAGGCAGAATACAAAACGGGAGATCCCTTTGCCTGAAACAGAGGCACCCCAATCAAATTAGAATACCGAGATGAAAGATAGCTGCTTCTGTTCTGTCACTCCCAATTTTTAGTTTTGTAAACTACCTTATTTGTACAGCCGCGCTCCAAGCATGAAATGAGAAGGAAGTGCTGCAAAATTTAGAGATGGCTAATTGGTCAAACATGCTTCCTTTTCAAATCGTGATGCTTATTTCGACATTATATAGCAGAGGTTAAGCATAGGTTATCAGAAAATAGTTGGTTCCCCCCCCCCTTTCATAGAATCCCACGTGGCAGTTTGGAGAAGCAGAGCGTGCCTTGCAAAGAAACGCTGGCGCTCTGGTTTCCCGCAGACACGGAATAGTCATGATTGCGCGGAAAGGGTGTGTGTGAGATGTGAGGGTTGGAGGGGAATAGTCAGCATGAAACAAAACCCGTTTCCTCAGAAGATACACCAATTTCCAAGCTCGGAGGACAACCGATCGTCCTCCCTCCTCTTCCTCTTTCCGCCTTTACTAGCTCCTACCGTTCATTCCTCTCCAAGCCCAGCATCTTTCCTTCCTGAAGCGGGAAATCCTGCCCCCCCCCGGCCTCTTCCCAGCCAGCCCTCCCGTCTGTCCATGGCCCTATGCTAGCTCATTGGACCCCGCAGGCCGGCTCCGCAAACGGCGGAGAATCCCGCCGATTGGAGCTCTATTCTAAAAGGCGAGAGGATGAGCTCATCCTCAACCAATGGGAGACTACCGCGGACAGCCACAGCCGTACAAGTTGCAGCCTACACCTGATTCCTCGGGTCGTTGCAGCTTTTACCCGGGCTGAGATGGATACGGGCGTGGGAGGAGGTCCCGACGCTCTTACTAGCCTCTCGGGGCCATCAGCTCTTCAAGGTATTGCCGAGACTCGTGGATATCGGTGAGACCCACTTCCCTTCCTGCGTCTTCTGTGGCCCACCTGTCCCCTTGCCGGTCCAGTGGCTCCGTCACGGATTTGCATCATCTCCGGGATGATGCCAGTAACTGCAGCGCAATTTCCTTGGTAATTTGGTCTCGGGGTGGAGTAGGCAGGGCTAGGCGAGGTCAGTTCCTCGTTCCCCTCTCGGCGAAGCTCATACAAGGCCGCCCCATTGCTAAGCTTATTTATGCCCGGGATTCTGCAAGGCCAGCAATGGATGCTTCCTTCTAGCGGCATCTTACTTAAAGCCCTCTGGGATGCCAGTAGTAGGTCAAGCCGGAAGGAATTCCTCCATGAGAGCATCTGTGCTTGCACTGCGGGAACCGAGGTCTTGTAGGCCTCCATCTTGCCTGGGGCATCCAGCGTGAAAAGCAATAATCCTTTACCATATTAGACCGGTCTTGTCCACCTGACCCCCACTACAGGAATCCAAAGTAGTTGGATTTGCTTCAGCCTCCGTACAATGGCTAGTAGGGATGTTATATCTGGACTGAGCCCATTTAGATAACCCCTGGCTGGCAGCAAAGAGTTAAACATCCTCTTCATTTCATAGGTCCACTTAGTGATTGTTTGGGGTTTTCCTATGCCCAGAATAAGGGGTGGTCTGTTTTATTTTAATTTGATTGCTAGTTTGCTCCATTCAGTCAAGCAAATTTAAGTAGCGTGATTCTTAACCAACCCCATCCAGTGGTCCTAATGTTGCTTTCCAGATATCAGATCTTAGCCACTTGCTGCTACTTTCTCTAAAGCAGAGCTGTAGCTTTTAGTTTAGTATCATTGATTGAAAAGTTGATTAACAATGGCCCTTATTACAATAATTCTTTGTAATATTTGCAATTGCTGCAAATTTTAGTTGCATAGGATATCAGAGTTTGATAGAATAACAGAGTTGGAATAGCTTTAGATCTGGTTTTAATTACTTTTCCCTCTTTTTCCTTATCTTTGGAGGACTTGTTCATTTTGCCCTGACAGCACCACTGGGTTTAGTTTATATAAGAAAAGTCCCCTATTTTTTCCCATCTGCAAAAGAGAATCTTTCTTAGAAGATCTAAGATTCCCTTTTGCAGATGTTGTTGTTATGACATGCAAAGCACCTATGTTGACAGTCATAGGCGTACCTGTGGCCTTTCCGATGTAATTAAGGTACATCCTTTCTCATTTCTATCCTGTGTGGCTGATGCTCAGAGTAACTGTGCCTTTGTCTCATGCGTTGCAGGATGTGGATGGTAACAATCTCTTGAGAATGGCTACTTCTTAAAGAGAGTGTCCTTACGATATTTTTTTGGAAATGGATTCAGAGTCCTGTAACCGAGCTTTCTCCCAGGCCCGCGTATATCTTGAACAGATTCGAAGCCGGGTTGCACCAGGGGGTATTGACATACATGGTCCTGGGAAGCGCGACTACCTGGTGGATGCAGCTAAGCAGATCCGCCTGGCTCTGGAGCGGGATGTAAGTGAGGACTATGAAGAAGCATTCAACCACTACAAGAATGGTGTGGACGTGCTGCTCAATGGTGTGCAAGGTAAGATGGGGTGTGAACTATCCTGGAGAAGATGGATTGTACTTGGTGACTTATATGATTATCAAGGGTGAGTTTCTTCTGATGATTAATCTGCTTTTTTAAGATAGGTTCAAAGTGACTCATCCAGGCAGATGAGTCTTATACTACTTTAAAACACCAAGTAATCTAAATCACTCTGGATGGCAGTTTGGGGTATGATAGCTCATAAAATTATAGAAATGAGGAAAATTAAGCAGTACAATAAGAGGAAAATGAGGAAAACATGAGGAAAACAAGCATATGTCTAGTCTTCCTGTTAGGAGTTTATTTTGTAAACTCAGGGGAATGTATGCAATGCTCTCTCCTCCTTTTTTTTTTTTTTTTACACAACTACCCTATGGCCCAAAGTCACTCGGCCAACTTTGCTGCCTATAGAAGGCCTAGAACTCACAGGCTCCTGATTTCTAGGCCAGCCCCTTAACCACTACACCATTTAAAGAACTTTTATTGTTTTTCAGTGGGAAAGTATAATTTGTTCCTGGTTTTTTATATACTTTATTATATTCAATTTCGATACCTACCCAACTCAACCAAGTGACTCTTGGTTATGGAACAGGATATATAAGTGGCTCAGAATTCAACATGGCACAAAAGCCAAATAAATAAACAAAGAAGGCCTCAACATAAATTAATGCACCTAATTCTTGACAGTGGATCCTAACAAGGAGCGCCGTGAAGCCGTGAAGAGGAAGATCACCCAATATCTAAAACGGGCAGAGGAGATCTTCAACTGCCACCTACAACGTAATTTGGGGAGTGGCAATTCCACTGAAACGGTGAGAAACTGGAGTTCTAGAGTGTTAATAAGAACTCTAGGTAAATCCTTTAGTGTAGAATTCCCCAACCTTTCCAGCTCTGTGGACCAGTGGGCGGGAGGAAAGGGGATGGTTTTGCATGAGGGGCTGGCAAGTGTGCAAATGTGCGACCAGCTCCATTTGCGTGAGCAGTGGACACACATGCTCGGCTGCTGCTTGCGCACATGCCTGACCCACAACTTCCATGATCCTGTTCCAAACCACTCATGGCCCAGTAGTGGGCTGTGGCCCAGGGAATTGGGAATCCTGCTTTTAGTGAGTCCAGTATTTGAAACATTTCTGGATGCAGAGAGGATTAAAGCAGAGCAGTTGTGGAAGAGAACAGGCATGCTTTCAGAATGAGGGCCTTCTAGCATGAAAAGATGCTAGCTTAATTTGAAAACCAAAGGGATTTAGCTTGTCACTTGCCAGTTCAGTGCCTCACAGAATAATCTGGTTAAATGGCAAGTCCTCTATTCCAACATCCTGTCCAAAGCAAAATTCTCTCCCAGACAAATGGTTATCTTATGTTTGCTTAAAAACTTTTCTGTTACATTTTGAGTATACCCAGAAGTGCAAGACAGCAATAGTTTACATTTTTTAAAAATAAAATTAACATTTAGGTAGATACAGTATTTTAAACCAGGAGGTTGCATGGAGGACTGGTAGAAATGAGTTTTATTTACTTATTTATATCCCACCTTTATTGTTTTTATAAATAACTCAAAGCAACAAATAGATCCATCACACCTTCCTTCTATTTTCCCCACAATATCAACCCTGGCTGTGAGGTGTGTTGGGCTGAGAGAGAGTGTCTGACTCAGGGTTGCCCAGCTGGTATTCATGGCCAAGGTAGGCTTGAAAACTCAGGGGCTCTTGTCTTCTAGCCTGGTGCCAAAATCACTAGATCAAACCGGCTCTCCATAATAATGTCAATCTCTTCTTTATAGATACTTCCAATTTCATTAAATGTTGAATCCTGGACAACACAACACAATCTTCTATATATATAAAACAGAGGCTGTGGGTTTGTATGTGCTCTATACAAACCCAGACCCCTGCACCAATCTCTCCCAAATTTGCCACATACCTATCTTATGCTGGAAAAATCAGCACTGCGGTGGTTACCAAGGTCTTTGGCCCCAAAAAGGTGGCAAAGGGGACACCCCCCCAATGGAGCAAAACACAGCAAAAAACTGTTCTGTGCATGTGCAGGGCAGCCCCCTTTTAAAAAACTCCTGTTTTTTCCCCTGCCACCGCCAGACCAGCAAACGCGTGTCTCCTCTCCCTCAGACCTACACAATCCCTCACAGCTCTGCCCAGAATTCCCCTTGGCCCCAAGCCACCAAACGCGCGCTTCTTCTCTCTCAGACCCACAAATCCCTCGTCTCTGCGCCTAGGATTCCCCTCAGTGCCGCCAGGCCACCAAACACGTGCTCCTCTCCCAACCACACACTCCCTCACCTCGCCCTGGGCTCAGAGGGGAGGGATTCTGTGGGTCAGCAGGAGAGGAGGTATGCATTTGGCGGCGGCGGGGTTAACCCACGCAGTGAGGGGAATCCCAGGGTGCAAGGTGAGGGAGTGACTGTGGTTGGGAGAGGAGCCAAACGTGCACCTCCTCTCCTGACCACACACTCTCTCCCTCACTTCGCCCCCTGCAATTTCCCTTGCCGCCTGGGATTACCCCAACACTGCCAAACGCGTGCCTGTGTGCAAATCACCTGTTGCTTTCCGTAGTGCACCAGAGTCACCATCAGCACCTGATTTGCGCTGTGCTGCACCTGCTATTCCCCTGCTTTCCCAGCCACGGCCAAAGCAGAGGCATCCCCGGGGCTTTTGCCAATGGAGCAAATGGGGAAGACGAGGAAGAGTGGGGATCAATGCATTGAAGACGAGGAGTGGCAAGAACAGGAGGAGGGGGAACAAGAAGACAAGTGCGGAAGAACATGAGCAGGAAGAGGAACAGGGGGGAAGAAGATGAACAAGACGAGGGGGAAGAAGATGAGGAGCATTCATAAAAAAAGGGCAACGCCGGGTCATCAGATAGTATAATATAATATTTCCCCTAAATTATTCTGGATTCCTATTTCTATTCATTTCTGTTTTATCAGAATTCTCAGATGTAAACGAATTTTTTACTTGAATTCACATATATGACTTTTCCCCTTAAACAAAGGTTAATACTGGGGCTGGAATTTTTACATTCAGTTACTTTCTCCATTTTTAATCCATGATAGCAAGTCAAAAACTCGCATAGGTGTGCTCAACTTATATTGATTTGTGTGTGTGTGTGTCACATAACTACGATATTATAAAAAAGTCCTTGAGTTGAGGTTGACTCCTGTTCATGTTATCCATGCAGTTCCCTTGGCAACAGTATAAGTGGCTTGCTGTCACTGCCATCTTCTAACATGCTTTTTCAGACGCTTGAAAAGTCAATATTTCTGGGATTAAACAAGTATAATGTTTTTGACTCACTTGTTTAATTGGATTCTCTTTATCTAGTTCTAAGACTGGTGTGAAGAACAGACATTTTAGGTCATATTTATGCAGAAATATTAAAAAATGCATTTCCTGAACTTTTAAGCACCACTGTAAATTTAAAAAAATATATAATTATTGTTTATATTGTTTATTGTTGATTATAATAGTAAAATCTAATACGAACTAAAAGAAAAAAGAATAGAAAGGGGTAAAAAATGCAAGGAAAAAAGAGCAGGGAAAAGTAAGAATACAACTCCCCTAAGGTTACTTATCTCTTACTTATCAACAATTCCATAAAATATCTTTTCTGTTCTCCCAAAGGTGCTTTTTCAAGAGGCAACTGGACTTTCTGGTTTTTCTTTTTCTCACCCAAGAAGCTTCTTCAGCTTCTTCAGAGCTAGTGAGTCTAATGAAGAGAAGGACCAGGGGAGACATGATACCGTAGTGTTCTAGTATTTGAGGGGGTTGCCACAGAGAGGAGGGGTCAAACTTTCCCAAGGCACCCGAAGGCCAGACAAAGAATAATGGATGGAATAATATGCTTTTTAAACTGTTAAATTGGGGAGGAATTGAATACTAGAGGTAGAGGAGATGATGGAAAATTTCTCCTGATGTTACTGGAACCCAACCACATGGCCACAGTCTTTTCCATGTGAGTCCTAGAATGCTTTTAACATTATGATTGATTTGTAATATTTGTACCACATTTGGGTTTGGAAAGGCCAGTAAAGTTTATTTGCTCTGACTCCATTTTGTACCACTTCAAATGAAGATGTGCTTCCTTCCTTATTGATTGTAGGGTTACAGCAGTCTTCGCTTTCGTCCGATAAGGACACTCAGCACTCCAGTGGAGAATCTCAAGCACTGTAAAGTAGTGGGAATAATTGATAAGGTAACTCACTGTTTATGCTGGAGATATGTAGCTTCAGACAATACAAATGTTCCAGAAGAGCAGCTGTAACATGCTTGTGACAGAAGCAGGCATGAATGGTCCTAGAGAACCAATGAGCAGTTCTAGAGAATTATAAAAAGTAATCTACCTATTGTAGCAAATGTTGTGTTTTCACACTGAAGCCTCATTAAAACAAGGGTTTCATTTTGATGAAGACTGTCTAAGAAATAATCAACAACTGGATCACAAATAGCAAACTCAACATCTGGAAAATGAAGGAATTTTCCTTAGAGATTACCTGTATGTCCAACATGAAAAGCTCAATAAGACTGAGCAATTCTGAAATTGGATCGAAAAATGAAAGAATTAAGAGAAGGATGAGGGTGAAATCTAAATCTAAAGTTGGTGGTCTTAATTGTTAATTGTTGTAAGCCGCTTCAAATTCCCCTTGACCGGGGAAAAGAAGCGGGATATAAATCTAAATAAATAAATAATAAATAAATAAACGTGACTGGGAGGGATGCTCCAGTGGTCATAAGTGTGAAAATTGGTCACAAGTTCCCTTTTTCAGTGCTGTTGTAACATTGGTCATTAAATGAATGGTGGTAAATTGAGGACAACCTATACCACCAGATTAATATAGGAGCAGGCCCATCCTGAGATGTCGTTGATATATGTTGTGTTGCTTATAGGTGCAAATAGTCCAGGATCCAGCTACTGGGAACACCTTTATATTGAAGGTATGTGGCTTTCCCTATATCTGTTCTCTTTTATGGTTCTAGATATGGCACCACTGTGTAAATAACATTGAAGTATTTCCCCGTGAATCTGTGTCTCGGGGACCATTGCAGAATAGCATACTAAATGTTTTTTAAACGTGACCGTTTGGGCAGTCTGGATTGTTCTGAGCACTGTGACTGAACATTTGCTGTTTGGATTTGGAGGGTTTCTTTTGCTTTTGCTTTTAATCCAGGTGTGTCAATATGATATCAGGAACTATTTATTTATTTATTTATTTATTTATTTATTAGATTTATACCCCGCCTCTCTTCACCCCAAAGGGGGAACTCGAG
>JANHGC010006323.1:129696-143466 GCA_027560395.1 Boaedon fuliginosus | reverse complement strand
AACATCTGAATGGAGACAACATGCTGTTTTAATATTTTAAAATTGTTGAAAATAATAAAAAACTTATACAAAAAAACAAAAGAAAATGGTGAACTACCCAGATCCTTATTGGATCAATTAACAATGTCTTATGTTAAACTGTTAAAGTTAATGACAGTGGAGAATACCCTCAACTTGCTGAATGTGGATTTTGATTCTATTACTTTCAATTTCTGCAAGCTACATTCTATTTTTTATTTCTAAAACATGTGGATTCTACTGTGTCTTTTGAAGATCCCTTCAGAGTGATTACCTTCTCTCCCAGTTCGTTGATTGCACGCTCAATGTCAGCAAAATTCATTGTTTCTACATTTCTGATGACAGGGACCACTAGACCCTATGAGAAATAAAAACCACTGAATAACCAACAAATATTAACAACATTTCCAAGAAATATACAAAAAGTTAATTAAGGAGCAGCATTCATTGAGTCAAACAGCTTTTCTAAAATGATAAACTATAAGAGCTCATTCATTTTCTTAATACCAGTAGGATATGTTTAATATTTCAAATTTATCATTGAATATTTATCATGTTAGACCATGGCTACATTTATCTGTAAAGGCAAGGCAGAACTATAGCTTATACCATGAATGAGCAACATGCTGGCACATACTGCTAGACTGCTCCCAACAGCAGTGCATCATGGACTTGAACAACTGCGCCATGAATTTACTGTGAAGTGCACACTGGATATTGAGCCTTGTTAAGCCAGAGAAAAGGAGCTAAGTGGGGAGTAGTCAAACAGAGTGCAAAACTATAAGGAATCAGAATTCTGGCTAACAGTTGTGGACACACACTGGGTGAAACAGGCATTTAGACGCCCAGTGATCTAGTAGCACTAGGACTGTGGGATTTCAAAAAGAGGAGCCTTCAGAGCTCCTAGTTCACCTTCAGAAACAAAAAAATGAAAGTAGATTCAACTTATTTGCTCCAAAAGTAAAATAGGAAACAAATTCAGGAGACAAGGACTTTTATTCTGCTACCTAGGATTACATTTAAGATTAAGTAGAAATAGTTTCTACCACCATGGAGTTTTGTCCAAAAACTACTACAGGTAGTCCTCAGGTTACAAATGAAATGGAGCCTGCCAATTACATTTGTAACCTGAGGATTTGTAGGAGAGAATCATGTAACTTGACTGTGATCATTCCCTGGTTTCGGTCACTCTCGCGTGGGTCATTAAGTGCATGACTGGAGAAGGCCATGGGGGCCTAGCAATGGAACAGGCCACCTGCTTCAGAGCACCCAAGGCTTCCCTCAACCCACTGAGATACCTCATGCTTCCTCCCCTGGAGTCCCCACAATTACTCCCCCCAACCATCCTGCTGCACTGGGTCACTTACCTTGTGAAGATCTGTCTCCTCTCCAGCCTCTCTACCGCGGTTTCTTTGCCTGCTTGAAGTCTCTGCACAAAAAGTATTTGCAAGCTGACAAGATTTTGGGACAGCAAAATCGCCTTGCTTCAAGCCTCCCATCAGCTTGCAAGTGCTCTTCCTGCTGAGACTGGAATGGCACGAAAAGCATTTGCAAGCTGATGGGAGGCTTGAAGCAAGGCGATTTCGCTGCCCCAAAGTCTCGCTGGCTTGCAAGCACTATTCAGCCGGGTTGGTACAGGCCTCGGTTCGCAGAGAACAAGAGGCCTTCACTACTGTAGTGCGAGATCTTGTGCTACTGATCTCACGTGATCTCGCACTACAGTACTTTAGGCCTCTGTTCTCTATGGAACAAAAGGCTTTCCAAACAAAGAGGCCTTCCCTCTGTTTGCAAAGCCTTTTGAAACTGATTTCATGCAGGACTCGGTTTGTAGATAACAGAGGCCTAAAGTACTGTAGTGTGGGATCTTGTGGGATCTCTCACTACTTTAGGCCTGTTTTCTGCAAATGCACCGAAGCAAGCAAAGGAACTGACAGCTCACTAGATCGTCGCAATGTGAGTGACTCTCCACAGGTCCAATGACTGTGGACTGCCAGCGGGGGGAATAGGCAGGGCAAATGTTGAAGTGCCCCTGCTGTCGTTTGTTCGAATGTTGGTGTTGCAGCATTTGTAACTTCGGGACTGGGTCATAAGAACTTGGGGTGAGGGCTATGTCATAACTTCAAATGGTCGCTAAGTGAACTGTTGTAACTCAGGAATTACCTGTATGCAGTTTTTGGACAGGAGTAACCCTCCTTCATCTGTCACTGCAGAGTAAGAAAACGTCAACAGGCTCAGCTTCCATTTCATAAAGACAGCCTTGGCTTACTTCTATCCCCAGCAACCCCTTTTTCATAAATTTGAGCGATCAACTGGCCAGGTAAAAATTGTCTCCATAATACCTACCCTAGGAGTTGCCACTGCAACACTGATATCCACATATTCTCTGTATACAATTTCTTTGGTTGTATCATCAATCACTAAATTGAAAAAGGAAAATAGATGTTACACAGAGCAACACCAACAATCAAGACTTGATTTAGAAGAACTATACAATAATGAGAATCAAGGCCTATCCAGTACCTTCCTATTTGCTGTGAATTAGTTCCTTCAGTTTACTTGAAAGACATATCTGTGAGTTTTAATTTCACTCAGTTTCTAATTTTTTCAGCTGAATTTCACATGCGATTTCTATATTGCTTATCAAAAATGTGTATGTATTTCTGGGTATATTTTTCTTAACAGATTGTATATACTTTCTATAACGTATTTTTGCAATATTCCCTAATGCAAACTTGTTTGTGTATACCAAATAATCTTTTGGGGCCAATGAATATAATTTGAATTTTGACAGTATATTATAGTGCTCTTACATATAGTTACTTTTGGCATGTGGTTTGTTGGTTCATGGAATATTTTCCATAATGGCTGTGCCCCACTCATAAGAAAATCTGCTTACCAATTAGTAAGATACTGATTTTGATAATCTATATCTATAAAAGAAAAGTGGGGTGGCGATGTGTGTTTGTATGTGCTCTATACAAACTTTCAGTCCTGCACCAATCTAGCTCAAACTTGGCAGATAGATAGATAACTAAGTGTAGTAAGATCAGTGCTGTCGGGGTCACCAAAGGGTAGGAGGCCTTTTTGCCCCACCCCTAAAAGGGGGCAAAGAGGACACTCTTAACTAACAAGGAGCAATCCTCTACTGTGCGTGCATTTTTCCCTCTCTACTGAGCGTGTCCAGTCTTCAAACTGGGGCTCCATATTCAAACTGAGGTTCCATATTTTCAAATGGTGCTCAAAACGGAGAAGCCCGCCCTGTCAAGTAAGGTCTGCGATATGTGGGGGGAGGCGGCGGGGGCTTCAGAAGGCCCACAAATGCTGCAGCATAAATACACTACTTTAAAAAAAAAAAACCCGAGCAAGGCCAAGTAATCAGCTAGTTTTAAGATAAATATAAAACTACATCTCAATGCATTTCTTCTAGACTCTAAGATGACCTCTACCACTCAGGGCTATTTTTGTCTTTTTTTTTAACAGCAGTATGTATGTATGTATGTATGTATGTATGTATGTATGTATGTATGTATGTATGTATGCATGGGCTGCACTTTCTGGCATTATTCTTATCTAACAATGACTCTTAAGGAAGACCCAGAAGCATTTTTGTAAAGATGGTGCTACATACCATCTTTCTGTGTTGTTTTCAAAAACGAGCAGCCTGATAGATAGCAAGGGATACAGTGTGGACATACTAGTATCCCTTCTGTTGCAGATCCCGAGTGTGTGTGTGTATTCAAATATATCCTATTTTTAATGCAGATTTCTAATTTGCATTACAAAATTCAGAAAATAACAAAGATCAGAATAAAACTCCTAGAAATCTTAGGTGTGTAGATAAGTTGAAACTGGACTGGGAAGTTGAAAACACATCCTGG
The DNA here is from genome assembly GCA_027560395.1 of Boaedon fuliginosus. NCBI lineage: Eukaryota > Metazoa > Chordata > Lepidosauria > Squamata > Lamprophiidae > Boaedon > Boaedon fuliginosus. The sequence goes on along the minus strand of JANHGC010006323.1, from coordinate 139,570 downwards.
AAAAAGGCAGGTTTAACTGCCTTTTTGTGTTCTTGTGTGTGTGTTGTTATCAAAATATATCTACAAAGGTGAGCTCATGTAGTCACAATGTGTTGAGCTTCTCACAATTCATTTTTTAAAAAAGTCTTGCAAAATCTGAAAAAGTTTTATGATTTAAATAAATCCCCCCCATCTTTCATACTGGATAAATATAACCATTACCAGACATTAATTTGGGAATGGTCGCTATCCCGTCTCAAAAAAGAGAATTCGAGGCAAAACATAAAAGAATGTTATTCCAATCGGGAAAATAGATTGTAGCTGAAATGTATCCTGCTGTTTCTGCCTTCTTTCAAACTGCTTCACATTTTTTCCAAGCCCTCTGATAAGATAGAGCATAATGTTTTGTCTTATTTAAACAATGTTTGAATAAAGTAAGGAATAGCAGTGTGGAGCCTGTTGGCATCCATTATTTCTTACCTTATTCAAACCATCAGCCAAGTGAGACAAACCTCTGTCCCTCTTCTAAGCCTTCGGTACTTGCTAGAGAGCTTAGAAGACAAATTTCTTTTCACTTGTGCAGCAGATTGGAAGAAAGAGCAGAAGAACATTTAAAAATCCATGCCTATTATCACACATCTGGCCCTTTTGTTGGCGCCCTCAGAAGTCTCCCATTCCAGTTATTGAAAAGGGGCTGCAAAAGAAAGTCTCGTTGATTCATTATTTCCCCATACTATAGTACAAGTGATAGACATTCCTGCCTCTTTTCCAAAATTGAACTTTTAAATTAGAAGCCAAGGGGGTGGTAAAGCCTTACGGAGAAGAAAAATAGAGGGAAGGTAGGAAGCCAAGTTAGGACTGCTGCAAATCATGGTAGAAAAAAAAATACGTTGCCACAAATCATAGTGAAAAAATAAGTTTCTGCACATCATAGTGCAAAAGTATGTTAGGATTTTCTCAAAGTGGGAGAGTATCCTCTCAGAGGATACACTAGTAGCCTCAGGAAACAATCATTTCGTAATAAAACCATCTTCATTATCATTGATGAAATGTCCCCAGATGCAAATCAGAGGGTCTTTTTCATCCCCATTTTGATTATTCTTTTGCTGAGAAAGGCTTTGTTTCAGCACAGGGATTTTTACCTAACAAGTCCAGAGGATACAATCTGTAACACAATAAAATATTTAATTACAAAGAGGGCTAATCCCAGCTACACATAAATTGGGTCTGTCTTCTACTCAGAGATATAAACCCTGGCTTCTTACCTCCATTCACAACAGGCTGCTCTTGCAAAGCAAAGGCTGCAGCTTTCACAAAGGCAGACATAAAACCTAATTTCATATTGTGCTTCTTCAGGAAGTTGTCCCTGTGCCGGGCTCTCATTTCCTGGATGTTACTGCAAATATCATCATAAGAATATTTACCACAAATTTTACAAAAGATTTTCAAATCTGCAGTACATTTCACCTGGTATCTACTTATGTATTGATTTGTGTCTCAAATATGCCACGTATGGTGTTTTTTTAATGCAAATACAAAACCCGCACACAAGAAGTGACACCATTATCAACCATGAATATCCAAAACTCAGATTGAGTGGCATATTTTCCAAATTTAAAAAAGTTCTTTAATGGATATCAAGATTTTTAATAGCTTCTGTATTCTTAAACCTACTAGCTATATATCAAGACTAATATTAATGTTCAAGGACACAATAATTCAGCTTTCTTTTCAAAATGAACTAACATAATTAATGAACTTTTTAAAGATAATAATCATCAAATCAATGTAATCTGGTTTGATAAATAAATCACTGTTCAGGAAGTAATAGGTTAAAATTTTATTACAAAACCTCAGCATCAGAAATAACTATGCCTTCCAAATGGGTGTTTATTTAATAACCTTAACCACAGTAAATATTAGATTGTTTTAAGGTTTGATTAAATGTCCTGGAATCACATCTGTTGAGATATTCATACTGTATAAAGATTTAATTATTGCAATAATGTCACAGATTCAGTGGAACATATTCTCATGGTTTTTAAATTTAAAATAGATGCTTCCCAAGATTTTACTGCCTTTATTAAAAATAATACTAAGACAGTTTTTGCTGTCTTGCAATAGCCAAATATCTGATATTGGTTGCCAAAATAAGGATGTAGCTAATAAGTTACTTATAAAAGATTGAAAATCATTAATAATATTAAATATTTACAGTTTAATGTTTTCTTTCTATTCCTTAATATAATATATTCAGTAATGTTTACACTTCATCCTATTTCATACTGAGTCTTTGAACCATAATTCATACATAAATATCAGTCGGAATCTGTTGCCACACACAAGGAAAGTGCACTCTAAATTTCTCATGGTTATTCAATCTAGGATCATAAATCACAATATAAGTATACAAAAAAGGGAATGGGTCTAGAAAAAAGGGAAGAATGAAAAATTTGTGATTGAGGACATCGTCAAAAAAGAGAATTACACATTTTAAAAACGAAAGAGCCCAGGAAATGCTTTTTTTTTAATTAAAAGGATTTTTTTATTAGTTTCAAAAATAAACATTAAAAGGAGTACATTGTTTTGTCTGCATTGGTGTGGTTTGCGCTCCACTTTTTCCCATTTACTATTACCTATAAATATTACATAATTTTTCACAATTTAACCATTTTTATAAAATAAAATTCATTTCCATGTTCCCTAAACTTTCTGGAGTGCAAACGGTATTTTTAATTAAATTCATATTTTCAATTACTGTCTTCTAAAATATAAGAATCATTTCTGTTACCCTCCTATTTCTCCATTTAAATTCATTTTCATACCAATGCATAATTGGGTAACATGAAGATACTAAACAGGTAGCTGATAAAAAATAAAAAAATATAATTTAAAATTTCTCTAAATCTCCATAAACTTTAAAAACAGTTTATGTTCTTTTTTCTTGCAACTCCAGAATTTCACTCTTCATCTCTAGTCTCTCTTTTATTTATTTATTTCATCCGAGGGATCCCCCTGTGTCTTCTTCTTTCCAAGGCACCTTGCATCAGCTCCTCAACCCGTTCCAACAACTCTTTCAGGTGAGCTTTTCCTTTTTGTTGTTAGTTCAGTCTTTTTAGCCTTTCCAAACTCTAAATTTTCCTGAGGTCTCTGCAACTTCAGTTGGCCTCCCTTATTTCCCAGTTGCTTTTGTAAATATTTTGATTTAATTTTCCTTTCCGCGGGTGGCACCATTTTAGTTCCTTTTAGCTCCAGTGTCATTGTCTCTTCTTCCTGCTTCTCTGTCTCCTCCACGTCCTCTTCCAATAATGGTAACTCTCCACACTTCGCTTTTCCTTCTACTGTTACAAGCCATCTGTCCCAGGCATTATCAAATCTTTGTAATAATCCTTTCAATAAGGTACTCATCTCTGCTAGATCTTCTCCCAATGTCATCTCTCTTTCTGGAGATGCGGTGACGCCCAGCTTCTCCTCTATCTCATATCCGCCATCGCCGCCATTCCCGCCACGTACTCACAAATTTTTTTTTTCTTTTACAATCAGTCAAATATCAGTCAAATATCAATCCACTCGCTTTCTGGCCACTTCCAATCGATAATTTACAGTCTTTTAGGGTCTCTTAGCTGTTTTACAAGGCATTTCCATAAACTATTCTCTTTCGCAATGCAGGGTTCTCTCAGTCTTCACCGTTTTGCTTATAACCAATCACCAGCCAATCAATTATCACCGAGCCAATCTCCACTCATATCAGGAATCGCACTTTCAATTTGACTTATCAGATTGTTCCGAGACCCACCTCTATGCAGTCCTTTATCTTTTCTTTCAGGTTTCCTTCGTCCGTGGTTGCTCACAACTTAATATGGCTTCGTAGCCGCTTTTCTTTCTACTGGTATGGAGCTTGAAAAACACCAGGCTGAACGAGGAGATGACACACTCCCCTCGGTTCCCAGTTTACAGTCCTTTTCCCCCTGTCCCTTCTGGTCAGGGTTAGACCCCTCCGGGTCCACAGTAGATAAGAATTTTGGGAGTTTTCATGGAGCCTCGTGAAACCTCAACCGATCCCATTCAGATGCAGACCACGCCCCTCTATTCTATAATTTGTTAATCCCATGAAAAAACCCACTCATCTTACCTCAGATCATTCTGGAATTTTATTGGCAGTATCAGTCTTCCATTGCCCTGGAAAAAATCTTCCAGTTCCTTGTCTTTTCTGGATGAGTGATAAGCATTTTTCAGCTTTTCTTGATATAAGAGCCCTAATTCTAACAAACTCTGCCTGTTTTTCCTTTTGAGGTCCTGAAGTGAATCATAAAACTGATCACCTAAACTTGAAGTAGCTATTTTGTCTTGCTGTGGCTTAAGAAAATCCAGTAGCTCATTTCCAGTGATGTTACTACCTAGGTCCACTTCTGATTCTGACTCTGACTCCACTTTAATTGGAAATACCTAAGCAAAGCAAAACAAAACAGTAAAACCAAAATATAAAGCAGAGGAAGGACTTTAGAAATGATGTTTGTATTCAAATGGCTCAACTAGGATTGATTTCATTAATTACTATTTTCCTGCAAGGTAATCTGCTTTGATATTACATTCTCTTTAATGCTGCCACTTCTATATATGCATATAGGTAGTCCTCAACTTGCAACCACAATTGAGCTCAAAATTTCTGCTGGTAAGTGAGACTTTTGTTAAGTGAGTTTTGTCCCATTTTATGACTTTTCTTGCCATAGCTGTTAAGTGAATCACTGCAGTTAAGTTAGTAACAAGGTTGTTAAGTGAATCTGGCTTCCCCATTGACTTTACTTGTCAGAAAGTCAAAAAAGGTGATCACATGATCCCGGGACAACGCAAATATGAGTCAGTTGTCAAGTGTCTGAGTTTTGATCATGTGACCATGGGAATGCTACAATGGTTGTAAAGGTGTAAAATGGTCATAGGTCACTTTTTTCAGTGCCGTTGTAACTTCAGTCACTAAAAAACTGTTGTAAGTTAAGAACTACCTATATTTCAGAATAAGACCCTAAATTCAGCTAGGGTTAATAATAATAATAGCACAACAATTGCAGAAGGTGGCTTTATTTGGAACAGCTTCCATCCTGCTACGATATCTGTAACACCATCAAACATCCAGATCTGGATGTTTGATGGTGTTACAGATATCATTGCTAATTGGAAGCTGTTCCAAGTAAAGCACCTTCTGCAATTGTTTTGTTGTTACTTATATTATTGTTATTATTATATACTTTATTCATTAAACATGAAACTTAGTCAACTGAACATTCAAAAATGCATCACAAATACCACTGACTGCTGCTAATAGTTGATAGGGGTTGCTGCCAGCATCCTAGGTATCAACCAAGTACCTTTTCAAGATGTACGATGTTCCGAGTAGTGCAGTTTTTTGCAGTTCCACTGGTGTTATTGCAGAAGCTGCAATTTCTTGATGTATTTTATAAAATTCTTGGTACCAAGTGCCCCAATGACAGTGGGTATCAGTTACAATTTATTATTTATTATTATTATTCATGAAACTCAGTCAAGTGATAATAATAGATAATAAAATTATTGTTATTATTTCAGATCCTTGGTAAGGACTTGATAGACAAAAATGCCAAATCCAGTCTGAACATCGGCTGACTGTGCAATGATCAATAACAACAATAACAATGCTTGCATTAACTAGATCCAATGTTATAGTTGGTGCAACATGTTATTTTTCCAGCCAGCGCGGGTTTCCTCTAATGGCATCAGCTAGGATGCATTACACAAACAGCTGGTCTCCAGGGCGTGGCTATCACAGCGAAAGGAAACCTCGCAAGAAAAAGCATGGAAAAACATCAAGTCGACCTAAGGCAGCTTCTGCCACTAAACCATCCCCCGTGCGTCTGCTTACCCTTTGTGGTTCTTCTGGAGGAGGCTCTGCTTGGGGTCCATTAGCAATTCCCGACACCGTCATATCTCTTCCACTACTGTCACCTTCGCCGCTATTAAACAGCTCCACGCTTACCTCGCTATTCATGCCCGGACCAATGAACGCTCTCGGTTTTTTTTGTTTCTCTCGCATAGTGGCCAATGATAACGAGCCATGCTCTTACGCTCCGCCCCTGACGAGATGTCATTGAACAGATTCCGTCAACCTGTCGATTGTCATGGTAATCCTGAAGAGGTTTCCGGTAACGAGCGGTTGTTAGAGAGACGGATTCGTCACTTCCGAAATAATGGCTACCGTGGCGGGATTATTGTTGGATCGAGGCGCTGGATTGTGTTTTAGGAAGAGTCTCCTTCGCGGCTCTCTGTCCCGGCAGGGTTCAGTGAGAAGCCACGGCTCCAACGCTGTATACGATGTGGTGGTGTCGGGCGGTGGCATGGTGGGAGCCGCCATGGCTGCTGCTCTGGGTATGAGATTTGGCGATAAACCTCCCTTAACGGCACCCAGAAGCCTGCAAGAATCCCTATTTACTTAAGCCTTTCCCCTAATTTTATCCCCCCCCCCGTCATGGCGATCGGGAATTCTTGCCCAATACTTGCCAAGAAAACTCATTGGGGGGATGTTGGTACAGAGAATCGGGGTTGGTTCTAGGCCGAAGGTGATTATGACCGGAAATTTATAATATTTTTTACACGCTGAAGAGAATGATTATGAAATGTTCGTCCATAATTCGATGTGCATCCCCCAATGGCAGAATTTGAAGACCGGTTTCTTTTGAAATGGTATTAACAGTACATTTAGCTGGTTTTAAATGTTGAAGGAAATACTGGTTTTATAGCTTTCAATGAATAGTTTTTGTGTATTGGATACTGAAATATATATATGTCTGTTAGTGCAAAACTATATTAATTTACAGGATTTACATGCTGCTCCAATTGAAATAGACTCTGCTTAATGCATGCTGTACACGTGAACAAAGTTAAAAAGAATAAAATTAACCATTGCATTTTTGACTATTTGATTGTTGACCTGTTTCAAAAAACATGTAACATTCTATAAAGGAAAACATAACTAACTATTCATAATGCCAAGTTTAGATATTACACTACAAATTTGCATTTTTAGTAATTGTAAAAATTGTAAAAATTCTGAAGCTAAACTGAAACCATAGAGCAGGAGTGTCAAATTCATGTCGTCGTGTGATGAAAAGCGACTTTTTCCATCTTCGCTGGGGGTGGGCGTGGCCAGCACCTGACGCACCTGGCCCACAGATTGCGAGTTTAACACTCCCTGCCATAGCGCAATAGTTTTTGACCTTTGGTCCATCTGATGTCGTCACAGGAGGTCCGCAAAGACTTGAAGAAATGTTATCATTTAAATCTTGAGTTAAGTCTTGGTGGTCCATGACCACAAAAGGTATTAAAAGAAGGTGTGTGCTGAAAAAAATGTTGAAAGCCATTTCCATAAAGGCAATATAGATAGTCCTTAACTTACAATCACAATTGAGCCCAACATTTCTGTTGTTAAGGGAAATGGTTATTAAGTGAACTTTGCCCCATTTTATGACCTTTCTTGCCAAGTTAAGTGAATCACTGCAATGGTTTAAGTTAGTAACATGGTTGCTAAATGGCTTCCTCGTTGACTTTGCTTGTCAAAAGGTTGCAAAAGGTGGGACACTGCAACAGTCATAAATAGGAGTCAGTGGCTAGCATCTGAATTTTGATGACTTGACCATTGGGATGCTACAATGGTCATGTGAAAAATAGTCATAAATTACTTTTTTTAGTGCTGTTATAACTTTAAATGGTCACTAAATTAACTGTTGTAAATTCTCAATTCTCTCAAGCAGCCTGAGTTTCTTTCTGATTTTCCTGTAACATATTCTGATACTCACATCCTTCAGATACTTTACCAGAAGGGTACTAAGCATTCTGATTGTTCAGAAAAAAATCCAAAACAAGTCTATTCCTTTAAAGGCTTGTATTTCATAATCTTAAAAATTTTTTGATTAAACTCTGCTCAAAAAAAATAGTTAAACATCTGATTGCTTCTTTTAAGGACATGATATTCACCTCTCTGATAAGAAAATTCTACTACTAGAAGCTCGTCCGAAAAAAAAAATTAAGGATTTATCAACAGATTACAGTAATAGAGTCAGTGCTATCACACCTGGATCTGCCACATTTCTAAGTAGTAAGTATAGCGTTATCTAGTTACTTGTATGCCAACTATGAATGTGGTTAGCGATACACACACTCCTTGTTTAGTAACCAAGTTCTGTTCCAATAACTATGACATTAAGCAAAAATGGCTGCTTAGTAAACACTTGATTGAGAGAGGTTATGCAAAAAGCACTTGTTGCTGTCTTATTCAAATAAAGTTATCTTGCATAGCTATGCCAGCATTACGTTCTCTCCAAATTAGTTACATTCTCAAAAATGCATTGTCAGGCCTATGAAATTATAAATATACACATTGGCTGGAAAATGGTTTTTTTATTGCTGTTTATTATTGTAGCATTTGTAATGATCATTAATTGGGGCAGATGCCAAACAAGGAATGGGTATATTGAGTTTGATGCTTAGTATGAAATTACAGAGTCTTGAATTCTATGCAGGATATTAATTTAAGAGAGATTAATTATTCACGTGTAAGGTCACTTCCAACTCTGTTATTCTATTCTTTCACATATTCTCTCCATTTAAATGTGGTCTTGTATAATTAGCTCTTTATATATTGGTCTAAGAATCATGGCCAGCCTATTATATTTTTGGCCCAATGATTCTTCAGTGTTGATACTGGAATCACAAACATATGTATTGTTGATGTCCTGGTTGACTACCTTCTAGCATTTCTCCTCTGTAAAACCGCTTAGAGAGGGCTGTAAAGCACTGTGAAGTGGTATGTAAGTCTTAAGTGCTATTGCTATAGTAGGATACTTTTCTTTCTTTTTTAGGCTTTGGTGCATGGGAACATATCTGCAACATGAGAATCAAACCTTTTAGGAGGATGCAGGTGCCTGATAATGCAAAAAATTAATATGTCTGTGGTAATAAGTTATGTGCAATAGATTGTGCAGGTTCTTAAGTTACTTTTTTCTTAGCAGCTCCAGTGTATTCTTTTAGAGAAAATTATATGTATCATACATATGATGTAAAAATCAATTATACATTCTGTTTTAGCAGGGCAATGCAGTGCTTCAGACATAAGACATATAAAGTGCTTTATAAAGTTCAGGAGTTTGCTATCGCACCTGTGTGCAGTTGTTACAACATCCTGTGCAAAGATGTCATTATTTTAAATAACTGCAGACAGATGCTCCATTTTCATTGCTTATGCTCTGAAGCATCTTTTTGGAATTAAATCATTACACAGCCCTGGTTTTGGGGAACTTGTATAAACATGTAAAATAATTATTCTTTGTTGGGGAGCATGCTCTGGGCCACATTCAGTGTTATGTGAACAAATATTCTCTCACCCAATAAATTCTCCTCTTCCTCCTTATCCCAGCTTACTCATCAACCAAATCTGATACGGATTTAGGAATTGCAGAGGAAAATGTGAAGGGGAGTTTATGAAGAGGAATTATCACTATTAGTAATGACTGCTAGTGAAAAAACATCATTTGGTACAATTCTGTACTTAGAAAGGAATCATAAAGTTGCTTTGTGAATCCTTCCCTTGTATATTCTTGAAAGAAATATCCTGTATTCTCCATTACTTAATATTCCCTGTAATTTAGGCTTTCAGGAAGTACAGTGCATCCTGAAAGTATTCATAGCACATGACTTTTTCCACATTTTATTATATTACAGCCTTATTCCAAAATGGATTACATTCATTTTGTTCCCCAGAATTCTACACACAACACCCGATAATGACAATGTGCCAAAAGTGTACTTGAGGTTGTGGCAAATTCATTAAAAATACAAACACTGAGGTATCTAATTGTACATAAGTATTCAC
>JANHGC010006323.1:118106-129596 GCA_027560395.1 Boaedon fuliginosus | reverse complement strand
ACTCCCCTCAGGTCCCGGTTTACAGTCGTATTCCCCCTGTCCCTTCAGATCAGGGTTAGACTGCTCCGGGTCCCTGGTAGGTAAGAATTTCAGGAGTTTTCAAGGAGCCCCATGAAAACTTGACCGATCCCGCTTGGATGCAGACCATGCCCCTCCTGCCCAGGAAATGCTTTTTGGTCATGGTGGTAACAAGGCAAGTTTGCAAGCATATACAGGGATGATGAGATATAGTGAATTATGTTCATATAAACAAGATTTGACTATCTTTTTCAGTAAAGTATCTTTGGTAGCAAGCAAGAGATAACAGAATGTCCAAGACTGAAGATCCAATACTAAGTCAACCACTGTCCTGGAAAGATGGATTTCCAGCAATTTTCCTGAAACTTCAGTATAAGTTATATTAGAATAAAATAAAGAATGTTGTATTTTTATGTAGGCAATTCATATTTTAATTTTTTTAAAAAGGATCTAAAAAAAGAAACAGCATGCCATTTCTTTGGCCAGACTTAAAGCAAACTACCTGAGTACGGAAATAGGGCCTTTCAAAGTCTCCAATATAATGGCAGTTTGAAAACATCTTCCATCAGAACAGAAAACAGCAATTTCCCTTGTTCACTTACTGGAAGAGAAGCCAGTCACACAAATTAAACTGAATAATTGTGTCATATAATTCTAGATAGATATTGAAGTTTCAACCTTCATCATCAATCTCCTAGACAATATGGCTTTAGAGAAGCAGTTTTTAGCAAACAGAAATGTCCCTCTGGGTTTAGTCTGTTTATTTTTTCTTTGCCAAATCTCATTTAGAGCTAGGGTTACTGTTCAAAGACATTACTGTCTCCCAAGATACAAGATCTGTAGGTATGAAGTGGTGGCTGAAAAGAGGAAGCCATCAAGGGCAGGCTTCACGGCAGACACCGTCCCCGAGTGGGGAAGCAAAAGGCCTCAGTCTCAATCCTTGCAAGTCAGCTCTATGGCATATCGTCAGTTGGTAATCAATGCAAAATGTATAACTGATTGCAACAAAAGCACGAGGTCAGAGTAAAGTGACACTTCCATTAGTCTCTAATGGGAGATAAGCTGCATCACTTCCTTTCCAATCACGACTATTTTGCCAACCTTAATATTCTAAGCACAAAATATTTACATGTTTTGCTTTAAGGAGGAGGATAAGATTTCATGGGGCAATTTGATTTGGGCATCATTTCCCTAATGCACTGAAACATAAGCTTCCCCCTCCTCAAATCCATTAGTGCTCAGGCCACCCAAGCCCTTGGTTTGAACACTGTTGACTCCCCCACCTCAAAACCAACATTAAACTTCAATGAGCGCTCTAGAACCGCTAAACGAATTGAATTCTTCCTATAAGCATCTCAACTCAACAACAGTTAACTAACTAGAGATGAGAAGACAACATACAAGAATAGTAAGAACTCAAACAACAATGGTGTAAATTATTCACAGCTGCAGACCCCTACCAAGAGAAGAAACCTGCCTCCTCTCCTGCTCTACCATAAAGTTGTCAGTGAAAAACTCAGAAAATCTCCATCCTAATGTACAAACAGATATTCTGGTTCTAAATAGAAAATAATTCTTTTACTGGAATTCTTGTATTATTCCATCTTAATAAAGCCTGCAGAAAAAAGAACTTTGTTTTGCTTGGGGTTCCTGCTTGGAAGAAAAACACTCTCAATTGAGACAGCTACCAAAAATCTGGTATAATGCTATTATCAATACAGGAACTCTACATTTTTAATAGAGAAAATAACAAGATTAGATACTTTTGTCAGCAAGAAATGCATATTTAACAACAGATTCCATGTAGTTTCTATCAATATCATGTAATATCACTTTTCTCCAAAAGCTAGTCAAAACAATCAGCTTGTAACATTAATATAGCTTAAAAAAAGTACCCAAATACATGGTGAATCAAACCTTTCAATGTTCTTCAAACATTTAAAAATCTCAAACACTGAAGTCAAAATCCAGGCATTCTTATGCTGAATGAGAGCAAAGCCCTACCTCATGTCAATTTCATTGAAAGTGGTCAGCATGGCACATGTATTCTGGGCCTCTTTCAGGCGCTGAGCAATGCGCTGACGCATTCTGTTCATCTTTACCTGAAGACCGAAATAAATCATAGAAAAATAGTGAAGACCCTGAACAATTAAAAGCATGCCCTTTTTTCCTCTTTCTTCCATTAGAATAATTTATCTACACATAATGGGTTATCTTTGAGCAGCGAATCCAAAAGTTAATCAAAACTCATTTTTAGCCTGAAATAATTGCTCAGCTGAGACACACACACACACATATACAAAAACAAATGATATCACAAGGCATCAGAAGTCAAATGCTATAAAAAGAAGTACGACATAGGAGTTTAATTCTGGAACCTCAAGAAAGCTAGCAGCATAGATTTTAAGAAACTACATTTCAAACATCCACAGAAGTGGTACTTGCTAAAGTGACTTGCAATTTCCACTATAAGAATTGTGACTTTTGGCTGTAATTGGCAATTATGTTCATAAGCCAGGATGAAGCGGCTCATCACATGTCCTTTTTTGAGGTAGTCATTAAGTGAACATTGTAGTCGTAAAGCATATGCCACGGTCATGAAGCAAACTCATTGTTTTCTGTGAGGTGTTTTTTTCCCCAGAAAGTGGAAGTAAATACCAATTTCCATAAAAACAACAACAATAAATTGCACTCACATGATGGGGATGGAGGAGGAAGCTGTAAACAACTGTAAATGTGGGCTAGTTGCCAATTGCCCAAAATGTAGTCACATAGCTGCCAACCCCCCACCAGACATCGTAACATTCAAAATCAGGTCATAAGCGGCCTGTTGCAAATGGACAATTACCTGTACTGACCACCTGTTTTAGAGACCACTGAGTAAGAACAGAAATGAAGAAATTTCTTGGATTCAGCCATTGCCCTTAACTCTTTAGTGTTACTTTGTTATGAGCCTTTCATGAGGCTCTTATGAAAATATTTTCTGTTGTGCCTCAATGTTACCATATTGCAATTCCTTACAGAAATGAATATTCACATCATATCCCACCAGACTGAGAAATCTCCAAGTACCCTTTGTTCCAATCTGGCACCTTTGCCAGTCCCAGGTTCCAGAGCAGGGGAAGCTGTTGGCACCGCAGTTGGCTTTATTGCAGACACTGAAAGTCAATGGGAAAAAAAAATGAGTCGACACCAATACTCTGAATGTAAATGAAAGGCTCAGTTTGGGGATAATGCCTCAACCTATGTCCCATTTCATAATCTTGAGTTCTGAGGCCCCTCTGTTATATAGATGGGAAAGCAAGAACAAGAATATTGTGGTCTCACCTGGTTTAGCATCAACAGGGAGTGCTGACACTGGGGGCACTGGAGGCATTGTAGTGGGAATTGGTGCTTCAGAGGGAGGTGCTACAGGAGCTGCAGGTGGTGGTGCTGCAGGAGCCACAGGCTCTGCTCTAGGGGCTGTTGCTGGCTTGGCTTTGGCAGGTGCAGCTTAGTAAAAAAGAAAAGAAAAAGTATTACCTATACTGATAGAAGAAGCCTCTTTTTTTCTAGCAAAAAAGTTCTTGGGCCAAAATCCACACCAGTAAACTTTGAAAATGCGCTATCTTTCCATTAATGGCAGTCATAAACTATGACATGGCACGGCAGTGTGGAAAGTATATGCTTAAAGCTGCAAAATGTATGACAGAACTATTTATATTAAATACAGTGGTTTTCAGGATTCTAAAGCTCTAAAATCATCTATTCCTGCATGACCCAAATCTTGATCCATGGAATTGCCATCTGAAGCCATGTCCCTAACAGTCTGGCAAAATCAAGAAAGAGATCCTATTTTAAATAGCTATTTTATTAAATAATATACTCTATTGAGTATATAAGCTCCGGCAGAAATAACAAACCCTATAATTAGATCTGATCCTATAGACTATATTTTAAATTGTCATCAATGCAAGTAGATATTAATAATTTTATGTCTATTTTCTTCACTTTATTTCCATGTTCAGTTTATGGCAGAGAACAAGCAACCTTCATTTTTGGTCATTTCAGAAAGTATTTAGGATCAGATTCACCAATGTACAGTAAGTCCTTTACCTGAAAATCAGACTTCTTGTCTATGGCAGTTTTCACTATGGGAAAAAAGCTGTCCTTGCTTGTGGGTTGAGCATTCCACATTTTACCCCATGAAAAATGTGCACATTTTTGTCCTTTGAACAAACTTTACAATAAATTCCCTATACTTGCCATAAAGGTTTAGAATGCATTAATTTGAAAAATTGTCCCCACAAGGATGAAAAACAACCTAATTTATGTCATTTAGTCCAATTAGAACCGTCTATATATGTCTATTTATACCACAATTGCATAATGATGTAAGATGAATAGTAACAAACCCAAGTCATCCAGGTAAATAACTTTTGATTGTATGATCCAAATTTACCTCCAGTTTTCCTGAGTTTAAATAAAGGTGTTCCTCCTTCTACTTTCCCTCCATCAGGGACAAGAAGAACTTCAATTACACCAGCTACTGGAGCTGGAACCTGCACAGATGTCTATATAGAAAAAAAAAATAGCCACTGAATGTAAGAGAGAGATAAATAAATAAAAAAGGTCTGGTCTTAAAGGGAGGTGAATGCTACGTTCATAGAATACCTCAACAAAAATAATGAAAACAAACTTAGTTCCAGGCAAATATCACAACTTGATCAACATACTTGAAATCAACTTGCTGAACTTAATTCTCATTTAAAATAATTCTTTGCACATTCATTAAATTCCTGAATGAAGCCAGTGATATAATGTTTAAGAATCAACTTTCATTCTGGTGCAGAAATTCCAAGAAAAGTGAAGGACATATCACTGAAAGTTAAGAATGCTCTTTATATTCAAAAGTTACATTATTAAATTTAATTTACCTGCTTCTACTCAAAATAATATAATGTAGGGGTTAGCAGAAGGTAGTTCATGATGTACTGATAAAAGTGATTTGCAATTTATCAAGAAAAAGGTTTGAATTTTAGTTGTTTAGAAAAAGCAGCACCAACATACCACCAGACATTAAAAACAAGTTAGATTGTTGAAATAAAGAAAGCTTGATAAATAAAATTGTGTGGAAGGACTATTTTGCAAGATTGGAATGCTCCAATGAATAAAGCACCAAACTAGAACAGAGGGCATTAAATAAAACTTGATTCAACTCTAACTTTTTAAAAATGGGGGAAGAGCTATATATATTATTTTTAATTATTTGATGGAAAGGACAGTATTAAATGTGCTTAATACAAAAAGCATGATGCATCTGATGCTGTTTTCCACCCACAAATCCCTACATGGAAAATATCCTGTTATTTGAAGGACCACCTGTAGTTCTGCTTGTCTAGCATGATCTAACGGAGTAGGTATACCCTACGGCTCCTGAATTAAACAGTGTCATATTTTGGGACTTAGAAAACATGACTTCTCTGCAGCTGTGCCAGGTATCTGGAATGAGGTTCCCTCCTTGAGATCATATGGCTCCCATCTTGATAATGTTTGGTAAGACTTGAAAAAGTAGCTATCTATTCAGGCCTTGGGGTAGGGTGGATGAGATTCTTCTGCATGTCATATTCTTTGTTGACTGGTTTGCCATCTTGTAATTATTTTGTAGCTAAATTTGTACTTATTTCTGTTAATTCTTTGCATTTTGTTATTTTTATGTTCCTCTCATTGTTGTGAGCTGTCTAGAATCAGCTGAAGTCATCTAGCATCAACATTTAAACAATCTGAGTAAATTGTATAAGATCTGCAGCTAGGGGCTCTCATGACTCTGATAAGGCCAATAGATTTCAAAACTTGAAAACATTTCTTCCTGGGCTCCAACGTTCACTGTCTCTGACGATAACCATTATCATGAATAAGATGACAAAATATTTAAAGCTGCTTTTAGTGAAAAAAATTACCTTGTCTGTTTCAATCTCACATACAACTTCATCTTCTACCACAGTATCCCCAACAGCTAAAAAATGAAAAGAACAGGACTTGTGTTGTAGCATTTCCTTCCTTAATTGTTATATACATCTCCTTAAGGTAGAGTAATAGGGAGTATTCAGAATATTTGAATACTCAGACTACTCTAATGCGCTCTACATGGGGCTGCCCATGAAGAGCACTCAGAGACTTCAACTGGTGCAAAATGCAGCCGCGCGAGTGATCGAGGGTGTAGCCCGTTGCACTGTATAACACCGATCCTCCGTGAGCTGCATTGGCTGCCAGTAGTCTTCCAGGTGCAATTCAAGGTGCTAGTAACAACTTTTAAAGCCCTACATGGCTTAGGAGCGGGATACCTTTGAAACTGCCTGCTGCTACCTTATGCCTCCCAGCGCCCAGTTAGGTCCCACAGAGAGGGCTTGCTACGGGTCCCATCAGCCAAACAATGCCAGCTGGCAGGCCCCCGTGCTAAAGCCTTCTCTGTGGCAGCGCCGACTCTCTGGAACCAGCTCCCGGTAGAGATTAGGACCATCCCCACCTTGTTAGCCTTCCGCAAAGCCACGAAGACCTGGCTTTGTCGGTGGGCCTGGAATTGATGTGATCAGACGGCACAAAACATTATCAAATGAGGAACCTGACAATGAACTGCTAAGGGTCCCATATATTTTTTAAAAAAATGATACCATTACCATCACCATCTTCCCACATGTTGCTATAAAGGAAATGTACCTGAGAGATAGTGAGCTGTGTGAGGGGAAGAACATATTTTATAAAAACATTGGAAGATGTTCTAGGAATTTTACTTTTAAAGCACAGCCAATCTACAGACTGAACTGACTGCTTAGATATCTATTATGTTTATAAACTGCCCGTCTCCCGCATAGAGGAATCCTGAGTAATGTACAACTAAAAGGTTATAACCAGAAAAACTAAATATAAAGAATAGTTCGAAATAGTTAAAAGAATAGTTTAAAAATGTGATCTTAAAAAATAATTAAAAGGTGGAGAAAAGGCCTTCAAGGCCTTTCAAGATGCCAAAGGCCTTCAAGATGCCGTCCCATGGTTGCATGCTCCTCTGTTTGTCCCAAGCAGGGGTGGCATAAAAAATTAATTAATTAATTAATTAATTAGCAAAAAGACTGTCAGGTCTTTAAATATTTCCAAAGGCCAGGAGATTGGGGAGTGGGGGACAACAACTATTTAGAACTATAGAAGTATGATGTGCTATGGTTTACTCTGTTTCCAAGGGTTGTTACAGTTCACGCTTGTTATCTGTGCCAAAGAAAGTTGGAAATTAGGTTTTCTATACCATGTTTTCCTTTCTTGTCTCCATCCCCTTACTTCGTTTTTTTCCCCTCTGCTTTCCCCCTTTTAACTATTGTTTGTATTTTATAATTCTCTGAAATGCAATAAAGTTTTTAAAAGAAAGAATGGACTGCCCACAAACTCCGGTTAAAAACAAAATATCCGCATTGCTTCAATTTTAAATAAGCCATCACAGAGTCAGAAAGCTGTAATCCATCCCTCTGCAGGACAAGACTGGGACACAGCAAAAGATTTATGAATCCATGAGGTGATTTGTAAATTACTATTTTACATGTAGTTTCCAAACATATACAAGAGATAGTATAGGGATGGAAACGTAAAGCTGCATTTGGAGAATGAAGCACTAAACATGGTAAAATATGGAGATTTTTTTTTTTTTTTGCTTAATAAGGTGTCTTGAAATCTTAACTTTGCTTTGGAAAATATCTATGACACAAAAGCTTCTTTTTTTTCATAAGTTTTTTTATTATTTTTCTTTTTTACACGTTGTCTCATTGAGCGAACAAAGTTGTTTCCAGGCATCACTTAGATCAGTCCAATTCCTCATTATTCACATCCCCACTTCTTACAACATTTTTCAATCAAAATCAAAATATTTATGTTAACACGAATTAATTGCTATCATGTTCCATTCTCATTGATCATTATTTATTCCCTAATAGGTATCCCTGTTTAAACTTTAATTTCGTCTTAAAATATCGTAATATAACTCATTTCAGAAAATAGGTTAACATTAATAATTTCCCTTTTATAAATTCCATTTAAAAATGTCCATACCCCTTCTTCTGTGTAGCTAGTATCCTGGAATAGGTCAAAGCTTGTTAGTGTTTCTCAAGAATGAGTGGAGCTAAAAATAAGTGAAAAGTATGATATGATGAAGCTGAAAATATGGCTAAGGACCTTGAAATTGCCATTGCTAGCCTGGCAGTATCAAAAAATCACTCTGACAGTGATATAACCTGTAGATCACAGAGAACAAAAGAAAATATCCAGCAAGCTGGCACAGTGGGATAGTCATCTCCACGGGCTATTCCTAAGAGCAGTCAAAAATACATAAAAATTGATTTCTGCTATCCTGTGTTAGATACAGTTCTTGTTGAACTCGACAGATTGTTCACCTCTAACATTAATTGGCTCTTGAATCTTATACAGACCTTGGGAAGGAGAAAGAAATAGAAAGGGTGAAGGGAAAGAAAGTACAAAACATTGCAGTATTGCACTTTTGTTAAGAAAATTGAATAGATTATTCCGGCAGGACTATTTACAAATCAGCATGGCTGATCCACAACATTTTTCTACCCAGGTCAGAACAGAAGGTCAGTCTTGCAACCACATATAAAAGCTAATTAGACTGACAATTATGATGGCGTCAATGAAAAGACTACATATTGCATTGCATCTATAAAAGCAGATTAGCTGGGGTGGCTGAACTGAACAATAGGACACATGTAGATCTGGCTTCGAAGTTTTGGATGCCAGGCTTAATACCAGGTTTGTTGTAAACCTGGATTCGCCAAACATTTTATTCAAACGTGGTTTATTTGATAAAAGACTCTCGGGCATGACTCAGCCAGATTCATCTCTATTGCAGATAAGAATAAAACCATATACTGTACACACTACAGGTCTGCCTCTTGAAATATGCAGGAAACAAATCTTTGATATTGACTTGTGGACTTCAGCTTCTAGAATTCTCTATGGTTGGCTGGGAAATTCTGGGAGTTAAAGTCTACAAGCTTAAAATTGCCAAGCACAACCTCTGTAACAGTAATATAATGTTCACACTTGTAAAGAAGTACAGAACTACCTGGATGCATCCTGGGTCCAACACTGGCATCTACTTTGCTATGTCACAGTATGTCAGCACAACTTTAAAGATGTCACCATACCCATGACATGCAAGATGCTGAGTGTTGGGCAGATCACAGGCTGAGCGGGTCAATCTTCAGCCTACGCATAGCTCCTTTACATTGTAGGCAACCAAGGACTGTCAGAAAAGCATTCAACATTGGCAGACTATAAGACCCAGACTAAGTCCAAAGCTTCCAAGTTATACTTAATGAAAAACACTCTGGCGCTTTCCCACTAGTAGGAACCTGTTGTTGAAAAATGGATGAAGTTTAAAGGTGTCATCATGCAGACTACATCGAATGTACTTGGACTGAAAACTCAAACATATCAAGATCGATTTAATGAAAACCACCTCACTGAAAGGCCACTGGGCCGGACACTTTTGCAACTTACTCAATAGGCCATCCTCAGTTGATCATGATGTTCTTACAGAATATTCTTCAGCTGCCAGTCTTGGATGCCCTAGACCTGCCTCCCTCTTCTAATGAGATCAAGAGATCTTGCAGATGGGATCAAATAAAGCAACAGGACAGGATGGGGCTCCTACTGAGATCGACAAAGCACTAGATCCAAATACCTTGAAGGCATTCCAAGGCCTCTTGGAAGATATTTACTCCACAGAGGAAATGCCTGATGACTTCTGTGATGTCCTCATTGTGGCTTTCTATAAAAATTAGGAAAGCAAATCAGATTACAGAAACTACAGAGGTCTCTCGCTGCTGTCCCTCACGGGTAAGATATTTGCCTCCATTCTCCTGAAGACTGGATGGTGTCTCAGAACAGAACCTCCCAGAGGCACAGGGTGGCTTTCAGCCAGAATGGAGTACAGCAGACATGGTGTTTGCTCGGTGGCAAATCTGGGAGAAGTATATGGAGGAAAACAAAGAAAAAAACTCTTTGTCTTCATTCAATGCTTTGTCCCAATGAAATGCTTAGAAAGGCTTTGCTTGAAAGATTACATGCCTATATGATTCTAACTCTAACTTTATATGGGGATATATTTGTTTGTTTGTTTGTTTGTTTGTTTGTTTGTTTTAATTAAACTTATAGGCTGCCCTCTTCCAAGGGACTCAGGGCGGCTTACACCAGTAAAAACAGTATAAAATAGTGCATCATATATTAAAGCAATTTTAAAACTCTTAAAACAACTTTGAGGTGTTAATCTAATCCAGCCTACAAAAAGAGCCAGGTTTTTTTGGGCTCTGCAGAAGGTTAACAGGTTGGGGATGATCCAGATCCCTGGAGGAAGTTTATTCCAGAGGGCTGGGGCACCCACAGAGAAGGCCCTCCTCTGTGGGACCGCAAGCCAACATTGTTTGGCCAATGGCATTCAGAGGAGGCCGACTCTATGGGCCCTTTGGGGGCATTAAGAGGCAAACAGGAGACACTCTTGCAAATAGTCCGATCCTATACCATGTAGGGCTTTAAAGGTCATAACCATATATGGCCCCTGGGTTTTCCAGATGGTGCCACACTGCAATTTCCAGTATCCCAAATCATGGTCAAGTTGATTGGGGCTGCTGGGACTGAGGTTAATAAACTTTCTTGAGGTTGACTCAACCTTCCATCCTTCCGGGGTTGGTAAAATGAGGACCCAGACTGTTGGAGGCAATAGGCTGATTCTGTACACCACTTAGAGAGGGCTGTAAAGCACTGTGAAGCAGTAAGACTTGCATAGGCCAGCCAGGAGTGGGATTTGGGGGTTCTCCAAACTGGGCAGACTCTTAGCAACAGATCTCCCGAACCCCTGCTAACCCCCAACAGCCCACCCCTGTATAAGTCTAAGTGCTGTTGCTATTGCTATTTCTAGGGCCACCAATTTTCTACTTCTGATTTTTGCCCATTTAGGGCATTTCTGTAGCACATACCATGTTGTTACTCTTTACAAGATTTGCACAATCATCATAGGATTCATTTTGAAGTACAGGAAACTTTGAAATCAAAATGATAGAAAGCAAACTCTGACAGATGATGGGAAACCATAATGTCCCTACATGTGCGGACACAGAATGCACTTGTGCGATTCTGATTCAACAACAGCACTGACAAAACTGTAAAATGGGTGAACCAGCCACTTCACTGGCTATCTTGAATGCCTTGATCTGCAGTCTACTTTGCAAAAAAGCAGGTTAGAAGACCTGCTCAACAGGTGAATATTACTGTTGGCTAACTCTACTGGCTGGATGAGAACTTCGGAACTGGTGACCCTGCCAACTGTTAAAAATAAGTAAATCAAATATCTTTTAATCTAATTCAGTAGGGAATAGATTGTAGTCTGATACCATAAAGTGGTAGCTTCAACTGTTTTTGGGATACCTTTTTAACTGA
>JANHGC010006323.1:83754-95794 GCA_027560395.1 Boaedon fuliginosus | reverse complement strand
AATGCCAGCAGAATCATCTGGAGCTCCAGGAAGTTTATGTGCTGTCTTGCTTGAGCTGGAGACCAAGTGCCCTGAGCAAGTGGCGCGGTCGAGCTTGGTGCCCCAGCCCACCAGGCTGGCATCTGTGTACAGAGTCTGCTGGATCTCGGTTGCGATGGGAGATCCCTGAGAGAGGTTCGAGGGATTGGACTCCATCGGAGATCCTCCCGGACTGTCCAGGGTGACCCATACTTTCCTGTGCTGGGTAATGTGGTTCTAGAAAGGAATGAGCAGGCTTTGGAGAGCCTTTGTTTGGAACTTTGCCCAAGGTATGATCCCGGCGCACGAAATCAGCATCCCCAGGAGCTTCGCCAGAAGGAGCACGGTGGACCTTGTTTCCAGGAGAATCTGGGAGACTAGGGGACTGATCTTGGCTCTCTGTTCTGTTGACAGAAAGACTTGAAAACAAGAGGAATCGATGACAGTTCCGAGGTGAGGGATCGACTGGGCAGGAGAGAGGAAGCTTTTCTCCCAGTTGATCAAAAAACCAAGAGAGGAAAGAAGCTGAACGGTCTTCTCCAGATGGACTGAAGCTAGGGAAAGAGAGGGGGCCCTCACCAGGATGTCATCAAGGTAGGGAAACGCCGCCACCCCCTGAAGACGAAGGAAGGCGATGGCGGTCACTAACAATTTTGTGAAAACTCTGGGTGCTGACGCCAAACCGAAAGGAAGGGCCCGAAACTGAAAATGCGATCCGTTGTAACAAAACCTGAGGAATCGTCTGTGCTCTGGAAAGATGGGGATGTGGAGGTAGGCTTCCCTCAAATCCAGGGAGGCCATAAAATCTGCCCTGCGGATGGAACGAAGGATGGACTTGAGGGTTTCCATCTTGAAACTGGGTCTGGACAGGTGCCTGTTCACCCACTTGAGGTCCAGGATGGGTCTTGTCTCCCCGGATCTCTTGGGAACAATGAAGAAATGGGAGTAGACTCCCTGACCCTGCTGGGCGTGGGGCACCTGCTCCACCGCAGCTATCTCTAATAGATGTTGGATGGCGGATAATGTCCTCAGATGTTTCAGGGCGCAGGCAGGGCGTCTGACCTGAATGAATCTTGGACGGGGTTGACGGATGAATTCTAGACTGTAACCCTGGACCACGGTGTTCCGCACCCACCTGTCCGAGGTTATCTCCTCCCAACGGTGATGGAATAGAGCGAAGCGGCTGCCTACCCATTGGGGGGATCCAGCCCCATAGTCATTACCGGCCCCTGCCGCCGGCCCACAGGTTGAAGGGCTGGTCTGGGTGCGTTGTCTGGGCCTCTGGCGTCTGGGCTGCCAGATTGGGGGCTGGTTCCTATAGTAGGACGAGGGTTGGTTGTTACGCGGTCGGGCGGGACGAAAGGACTGCGGGCGTCTGCGAAAAAAGGGAGTGGGCCGACGCTGGTGTTGTCTGGAGGGAAGGACCTTCCTGTTGCCACCAGACTCAAGGAGGAAGGGCTCCAGGTCCTCGCCGAAGAGCTTGGAGCCCTTGAACGGGAGAGAGACGAGCCTGCCATGAGCCGAGGACTCCACATCCCAATTGTGGAGCCATGTGCTGCGTTCACCGCCACTGCTGACACCATGGATCTGGCAGAAACCTGGAGCGCATCACGGGTGGCCTCTGAGGCAAACGCCACCATGGAGGCCACTTTATGTAAGCCAGACATCGCCTCCCTGGGAAGATGATATTTTTTCCGAGATCTTCTGACACCAGAGAGCAGCCGATCTAGTGGCCAGGGTTGCTGCCAGGGAGACACGAAGGGTGAGGGAGGAGGCTTCGAAGACCTTCCTGGCCAAAAATTCCACCCGCTTGTCATGCGGGTTCTTGGGATAGTTCTCGGAATCCGCAGGAAGGGTCGCTGTGCTGCCCAGGACAACAATGGGAGCATCTACCGTCTGTAATCAGAACAGTTCAGCCTAGTCTCCCGAGAGGCTGTAAAATTTGGCAGTCTTCAGCCTCACATCCTTCAAATGAGAGGGGGCCGACCATTCCCTCATGATGAGTTTCATAATGGAAGGTGGAACTTTGAAGCCAGTGAGGGGTTCCTGCGTGACCGGAAACACTGCTTGCAGATCAATGCCAGTGCTGGAGGACTGAACTGCAGGTGCATCCTCGGGCTCCAGGAGACCCAAATTGAGAGCCTGTACAATGTTCCTGAACAATTTGGGAAAGGCCTCTGGGGAAAACAGGTAGCCTGATTTGAGCTGTGGAGGAAGCTCACCTTCTTCTTCTGAAGACGAGACCCCTTGATGAGGAGAATATTCTCCCTGTTCTTGTGACATCCTCTCCTCATCCTCCTCTGGATCACACTCTGAAGGACCGGGTGAGACACGTACAGAAGGGCTCTGCGAGGTCCTCCTGGCCTTAGGAGAAGAGGAGCCGGGTTCCTCTAGGTGGCGTCTCTTCTGGGACCTCTTGGCTGGTCCAGGAGCTGGATCAGGTGCCGGATCTGCGGGGTGGTGGTGGTGGTGTCTCTGGGCACCGCAGTGACTGACACAGCAGCCTGGACTCATCCCATGACATGGGAGGCAAGAGGATTGGGGCGGAACCAGCCTGAGTGTCCTGGGGAGTGTCCTCCATGGCCTGCAAGAAATAAATAAACAAGGCCAATTATTCCCTTTGCCAATGGAGAATTGTGAACATTCTCAGAGCCATGATACAATGGCCAACCAAACTCCAATGGACATAATGGACTGAGATCTAGGTTCTCTTAAGGCCGGGCACGAAGCCACCCCATGCCCCAGATGGTGCTCTGGATCCCAAACCCCATCCAGAGAAGCAGAGCGTGTTTATTTGGGAATCCCTTGAAGGAAAAAACTGCTGAACATTAGCAACCATCAGTCAGGCTGTGGCCTGGAGAGCCTGGAGCAGGTTAATCCCCCCTGTTTTTTCCTCCCCCACCTTTCTTCTTAGACAGTTGCCTGAAGGGGGAGGGCAATCGCCCAAGGCCATTCGCTGGGTACCTTGATGGCCAACAAAGGAGAGGAAGAAGGAAGGGAGATAGAAAGGAGGCCCGGTGGAAGAAAGCCCAGCTGTCCCACCTGGAGCCAACAGAAGAAACCTCTGAGTCCTGGAAGGCACTCAGGACAGGGTTACGGGGCAGCAAAACTGCCGTAAGAGGCGAGAAGGGAACTTGGAACGCTGTCGCGTTAGGCCGAAGATTCCCTGGAACGTGGACTAAGAAATCCTACGCTGCTGCGTGCCCAAGTCCTCCAGGCGCTCTGGCCCAAGCCAGAAACGAAAATGAAAGCATAATTCCGAGCTGACAATGGCACCGTGAAGGTGCCGTGGTGAAACTAAAACCAGCCGGCTGATTAAGGCAGCGCTCTAATCAGGATCAGGCAGGCCCGCCATGCGGCCTCCCAAAACGACCCCCACAGCGGAGCTCTCCACTTGACGCTGGAGCAGCGGGCCCGACTCGGCAAGCGGAGCTCCCCGCTCAACACTCTCCACTCCTAGGGGCCCTAAGCCCACAAGCCGGGCTCTGCTTGGGCAGGAGGAGCTGGGGTTTCTTTGGAGCCGGCAATCCCTCGGCCCCCATTTGGCCTCTGGGGAAGGTCCTCCGGTAGGCTGGAGGTCCCCAGGAATTTATCTTCCCCCCATCAACCGCATCTGGCTCACTCCCTTAAGAAACCCAAGGCGTTTCTGCTAGGGTCTCTGTCTGATCCCTTCTCAAACCATTCCTTTACCCCCCCCTTTTTTTTTTCAAACCTGAAAGAGTGATGGATACAAACGAACACGAGCGAATGAAGAGAGTGTCTGTAAGCTTTGAGAGGCATAAACGGACTGGGGACGCAGAGGGGACCTCCACTGCTTGAGAGTTGAAGTTGCCTAACGAGGGGCGGAGCCCATTCCTATGTCACCGAGCCCATTATAGCCTCCACTGGAGAAAGATTGGGTCTATTTTTGCCAATGGGTAAGGGACAAAAGGCAAGATTTAAGACACTGGAACCTCCAAAAACATTTTAAAATGTTTTATTTCTGCCTATAGCCACATTCCTTTAGTTGCCACTTGCCAAACAAATTAATAGTGCATTATTTATAAGAAAGATACCTGAATGCTATTACTTTCAACTAAAGCCCGAATTGTGCTATTTCCTTCTACTCTGTAAAATGAATTTAAATGACTGCTTAAAATGAAAGCTGTCACTACAGATAGAAATGTTACACTATACTGGAATATACTCAAGGCACTTTTATGACAATGAGCTAACTGATTTCGATTTTCATCAATTGGATGAAGCATAAAATCAAAAATAGGTCTCTGTTGCTAGTCTCCATTGCATGGGATTAAGACAATATTTCCATTATAATGGCACTATTCGGCATCTTTATGTTCTGGCAGGGAAATCACCCTTCAGGTGCTAATCTGTATTTCTTCACATGTCTTCCAAGATGAGATCCTAGATTCCCCCCCCCTGCTTAAAGTCCCACTTGATAAAACTGCTATTGTATTGATATAGAACACATCAATAGAAAGGAATATCATGGGGACAACATACAGCATTGGTTGGCTGTGCAGAGTATCTGATTTGAGGGGTACAGTAGGATCTGAAGCACACCTGGGCTTTCAAGTAGCATCTACTCCTGGAAGCACTTTAAAGCAAAAAATGTTTTCCTGGGCTTGCATGGGAGCTGCCTGTAACTGATTTCTAATTGCAGAAAAAGTTGTTTTTAATGTAAGGCATGCCCAGTAGGTGCTACACCTCCTGTCCTATGCATCTAGATACCTGTACAGCCCCAAGTTGGGCAAATATTTTTTTCCTTGACTCCAGATTAAATCCAGGAAGCTTTGACCCCAGGCCATCTGAAAAAGGCAAAACTGATGTTCTTCTTCTCACGTTATCCCACATCTTCCTTGTTGAAAGCTTATTTTCTAGATATACAGGTAAGCTTAACTTCAATGTATTTCAGATTCTCCAAAACCCCCTTAGCAGAGCATGGATGCTTGTGAAAACTGGAAAGGTAAGCAAAGATGATGCAAAAATTAAGTACCAATCATATTATGTCCAAGTGTGTACAAAATACTTGCAGATTGACACTATACACATGACCTTTGTTTAATGTCCACTTGTTCAGAAACTATTTGAACCTATATCAGCACCAATAAAGTGATACTTATGACCTCCTTGAAGTTCTGGCTGTTGCAGTATCCCTCATGTGATTGTAATTGGCTCATGATTGTGACATTGCAGCATCCTGTGGTCATTTGATAACTTCTGCAACCATCTCTCTCGGCTTCCTACCAGCAAAGTCAATGGGGAAGCCAGCAGAAAGTTTCAAGTGATGACAATCCAGAGTGATTTGCTTAACGATGGCAAACCAAAGAGCTGGAATTTCTGTCAATATGTGCACAATCATGTGACATCGCACTTGACTACTGTTTCGTAGTAATGGAAATTTCAGTCCCAATTACTTCATTAGGTAAGGATTACCTATGTAGGAAATGTTTATGGAGGAAGCACATACACGGATATAATACGTATAATAATCCAGAGAAAACAGAAGTTAGCATATAATGTTATTATTATATTAACTGCTCTTTTTAACAGCTGCTCTTTTTAACAGTTTACTCGCTGTATCACCTCCCAGCTCATCAAGTGGTTTAGCAATTTCCGTGAATTTTATTACATCCAGATGGAAAAATTTGCAAGGCAAGCTCTCTTGGAAGGAATTACAGAATTCAGTGATCTTATTGTTACCAGAGACTCTGAGCTCTTCCGGATCCTTAATGTCCATTACAACAAAGGCAATGATTTTGAGGTGAGACTATATTTGAATAGCATAGAAAAAGCACCGTCTAATCTCTTCAGATCAGAATACCACAGAGATCACAGTAGCTTACAATTATTATTTATTATGAATCTAATAAAGGAAGCCGTATCACACCCCTGCATTTAAAAAACTTGTGATACTGGTTATCCTGATTTTACCAGTGGTGGGATTCAAATTTTTAAACAACCGGTTCTGTGGCTGTGGCTTGGTTTTGTGGGCATGGCTAGGTGGTCATGTGATTGGGTGATGTCACAGATCCCACCCAGCCCTGCCTCCCTGCCACTCGCCTCAAAGAAGAGGTAAATTCAGAAGGTTGGGGCTAATCCCACCACCGTCTGGTCCGCCCCCCCCCCATTTTTCAGCCTGTTTTTGGAGCCATTTTCAGGCTATTTTTCAGGCTGATTTTGGCTGGAAAAATGGCCTGAAAACAGCCCGAAAAACAGCCCATTCTTCAGTAGCAGAACAATCACAGAGAAGACTGTATATGTGTGAACAACTGCTGAAGTACTTACACCATATGATGTTATAATTTAAGCAGCTACTGTTGTTACCTCATTGAATGTATTTGGAATAAAAATGTTTTATTCTTATTAGATAGTAGTATTTCAACACTAAGTCTCTAAATACTGTTATTTAGAGCCCAGTTTTGGACCTTTTTCTGGCCATTTTTTGGGCAAAAATGGCCCAAAAAACAGGCAGGGCGGGGCTAGCCAGTGGTCCGATTTGCTGGTTCTCCAAACCGTGTAAATTGGAACAAGGTGTTCGCCGAAACCAGAATGAACCGGTAGAATCCCACCCCTCGATCCTACTATTTAGAGACTTAAAGTGTTTATTTTATTTATTTATTTATTTATTTGATTTATACCCCGCCTCATTTCCCTGGTCAAAGGGAACTTCGTGTTGAAATACTACCTGATCTTATCTAATAAGAATAACACGTTTTTATTCCAAATACGTTCAATGTGGTAACAACAGTAGCTGATTAAATTACAACCACATCATGTGGTGTAAGTACTTGAGCAGGTGTTCACACAAATACAGTCTTCTCTGTGATTGTTCTGCTACTGTCGAATGCACAGCCCTGAATGCATACTGGATTCCTGTCATATTTGGTTAAGGAGGAGCTTAACAGTAAATATGTTTTTGTTATTCTAAGGATGGATTTTTATACTGATATTTTTAGATTGTTAACCATATAAAGTTTTTTAGAGAACAGGCACAGAACAGTACATAGTGGAATAATTAAATAAGATACTCTGAATGGATGAGTCCCCGCTTGGTAGGATCCAATTCTGATATTAAACCATAAATGGTTAGAGATAGAAGGTTTCAGGACCAAGAATTGACAACTTATCAGTTATGGTATAAAATTAACAGTACCTTGGGGAACATTGGTAGTTTCTAGCAAACACTGCAGTGCAATAGTTTTGCTAAAATGAAGTTGATTGTTGACCATACAGGTGTCAAATTAATAAACTTTTCCTAAACTTTTCCTTCTATCTTTACAGGTTCCTGATGGTTTCTTGGATGTTGCCAGTCTGACCCTTCAGGAGTTTTTTAGTGCTGTCAGAACAGGGCGGGATTTGGATCCTTCCTGGAAAAAACCAATTTACAAAATAATTTCCAAGCTCGATAGTGAGATCCCAGATGTATTTAAATCCTCTAACTGCCCTAAGGAATTGACCCAATGATCATGGCATATGACTGAATTGATTCTACATTTACTGTTGTGTAAGTTTTGACTGTATACTAACACAACAGTTGAAATCTGAATCAACAGAAAGCACGATCAGTATTCTAATATTCCATAAATATACGAAAAGGGCATTTTGGGACTGTCGACAGTTCTGTTCTGGTGTATCCCTTAGTTGTATGTTTTATTACTTATTTATTAATCAAGCTATATAAGCGAACATATAGCTGCCCATCTACCAAAAGTAATACGCTGCAGCAACAGAATATAGTACCAATACACTAAAAAAGATGATGAGACTCCAATAAAACTTGCAATCATTTCTCCATCATCTCCATTTACTCCACCACTGGATCCATCCTGGATTCAGTACCTGGGAGAAAATCCAAGCTTTCATTATTTTTCTGAAAGCCAATTGGGTTGGGGCCATCTATATCTCTGGGGAGAGGCTGTTTCATAAGTCAGGTGCCATGCAGAGAAGGCAAGCCCCACTGAAGCCCTACTAGGCAACACCATTTCATCAAAGATTGTTTTCTACAATCCTTCTTACTCTCCTTTGAAAGAGAATGCGGAGCCAAGCTGCTGTGTGATCAGTCAATAGTATGCTCCAGGAAATAATAAATATGATGTATTTCCTTGAAATCTACTGAATTAAATGTTTATAAGATAGTATTTCTATACAATTAACTAATACATCCATTTAAATTGTTACTTTTTTCTCAGAATATGCACCCTTAAAATCCTGTGTTATCAATCTGAATGGAATTTAGGCACACTCTACTTTTCTTCAATGGTCCTAACAGAATTTATAGAACCTTTAGCACAAGGCTGTCAAATTCCCGGCCCACGGGCTGGATGCATCACGCACTGGCCAGGCCCATGCCCGGTTTAGCAAAGGGGAAAAGTGTCCTAATATGACATGTGACACCATGATGCCACGCAGTGGTGGTATTCAATTTTTTTTACTACCGGTTCTGTGGGTGTGGTTTGGTGGGCGTGGCTATACTGCTAGCCAATCAGACGTATTTGCCAGTGGTATTTGCCAGTGTCAGCCAATCAAAGGTGGTATTTGTCGGTTCTATGAATCAATCAAAACTATCGCTACCGGTTCTCCGGAATCTGTTGGAACTGGCTGAATATCACCCCTGATGCCACGACGCCGAGTTTGGCACCCCTGCCTTAGCATAATAACCTTTAGAAAACTAATGTTTTATTATTTATTTATTTATTTATTTATTTATTTATTTATTTATTTATTCGATCTATACCCCGCCTCTCTTCCCCGATCAAGAGGAACTCGAGGTGGCTTACAAAATAAAACACAATATACAAAACATAGAAAAACCATTATAAAACACAATTAAAATAACATCAACAATCAGTCAACCACAGACATACAACAATCACTCCTCACGGGGGTCATCCATTTCACGCCTGCTGACAGAGCCAGGTCTTTGTGGCTCCGTGGAAGGCCAACAGACTGGAAGGGGTTTGGATTTCCACGGGTAGCTGGTTCCAGAGGGCCGGTGCTGCCAGAGGAGAGGCAATACATTTATTATTAAATAAGCATCTACATCACGGGTGTCAAACTCACGGTGTCATGTTGCCATCACGTGACATTTTTCCCATTTGTCAAGCTGGTATGGGTGTGGCCTGTGTGTGATGCATTTGGTCTGTACGCTGCCAGTTCCACACCCTAATCTACATTAAAATTTATACCTTGTGCCACTCTTTCAAGGAACATAGTATTCTCATTATATTGATTTCTGTCTTTTTCATGCCTTCATTTCATGGTCATTTCATGCATGGGACAATCTTAAGTCTTCCTAAATTGTGCCAGGGTTAAATATTTCCCTCCTAAGTCTGACAAAGCTCAAGCCTGAAGTTATGCAAAATCTATTAAGCTATTAAGGAGGGAAATCAGATGACTGTCAGGACTGGGAAAAGCAGCACTAGATGTAGGAAATGGATATGTAATGGGGGCAACTGATTTCATCCTGGTATAAAAACAATACTTCCTGACTCAAGATGAGTGACTAAAATTTTACCTCAACTGTGAGAAAATACCTTTTGCAGTCTTCTTTGTCCCAATCTCATTCTCTGGTTCATGTCTTAACAAGAATATATGAAGCTGTTTTATCACTATCACACTATCTGCCCATCCAGTTCTGTATTATTTAATTGAACAGTAGTTTTCTGCAGTGTCAGTTGTTACCTACATTAAAAACATCCTTTAAATTATAAGGAATCTGAAGTTTGTGCGTTTTGCTTCTCCTGGTTCAAATTCTCATCCTGACAACTGGCTGACAGTAATGTCCCTCAATATTTTCTTCACATACTTCATAGGGTTGTTATGAGAATAAAGAACTATATTTTGAGTTTCTTGGAAAAATGAATTAAAAATGTAATAAATCAATAAATTTTCTTGCTGAACCTTTGCCTGGTTGCACTTTCTTATGAGTTAGCTCAATCAAAAAAAATGCAGTAAACCAGCATTT
This sequence comes from Boaedon fuliginosus, assembly GCA_027560395.1. Classification (NCBI taxonomy): domain Eukaryota; kingdom Metazoa; phylum Chordata; class Lepidosauria; order Squamata; family Lamprophiidae; genus Boaedon; species Boaedon fuliginosus. The sequence goes on along the minus strand of JANHGC010006323.1, from coordinate 85,809 downwards.
TCATGTTATAAATTCAACGTAGGTTCCATTGTGGAACAAGGAAAGATTATAACGGCGCCAGAAATACTGAATTTACAGTTACTTCTACCAGTAAGTAACTGGGTGTAAGATTTGCGTAGACTGCCATTTGGTCAATTCACCTCAGTCAATCCAAACGAAAGATTGGATTCTAAACAAGACTAGAAAGAGTTAACGCCGTGCCTCCCACTGGCTGCCATTGGAAATCAGCAACCAGGGCTATACTGTTTTCCATTTTAGCAGAATCAGTAAAATCATAATTTAGCAAGCAATCCGCGAAACACCCAAACCTCAAACGAGGCGGGCGCAGCGTCCCAGGCACACGCCTGCGCAGAAAGCCAGGCGAGCGAGGCACCGCCCAGTCCACACTGTCGACGCGGCGAAGGATCGACAAAGAGGAGGAGCTCCGCGGGCCGTATGCAGATGAAGCGCCGGCGCCGGGCATTGTGGGGAAGCGGCAAGTGCGGCGCACGGAGGATCGCGAGTGTGTGTGCCCCCACGGCCTCCTCTCGTGGGCTCTCAGAAAGTTACCGTGTGTGAAAAGCGTGGTCGGGAGGAACTGGGCGGCGTACTATGGGCCACCGTGATCTGAAGTGAGTGGAGCAGAGGTGGGAGCGCGTCCCGGCGCAAAGGAGAGCATACTTACCTGGCAGGGGAGATACCTTGATCACAAAGGAGGTTTTCCCAGGGTGAGGCTCATCCATTGCACTCCGGGTGTGCTGACCCCTGCGATTTCCCCAAATGCGGGAAACTCGACTGCATAATTTGTGGTAGTGGGGGACTGCGTTCGCGCTTTCCCCTGATTTTGCTGGTCCAAAAGACAGAAAAGAGAACTTGGTTTCTAGTGCATGTGGTTTCATTTGTTATTCCAGTACAGAAATTTTTCCCCCCAGTATTTGTTTACTTAATTTGATAAGCTATCCTTATCAAGTAGAATTTGCCCTGGGAGTTGAAAGTAGCAGGTTTAAATTTATGCCCAGTTGGGAAGTGGAAGGATAAATGCAGGAAGACTTTTGGCATCTTTATCGTCCAAGGGGGAGGGATCATGACCAGCGGGAGAAGAGGCTGGGCTGCTGGTATCTCAGATTGAAAGAGGTGGGTCTTGATTGGATTATCTGCTGTTCTTTTTCATTTCTTTGCCCTTTAGTTTATTCTCATGCTTTTTTCCTCCCTTGCATGGCTGTATGAGAATTCTACGGGAGAGGTGGCATGAATATGAAAAGATAAATTGCACTTAGACCTCTTAATATTTTTAGCTGGAGATAAAAGAAATCCGAAAGCGTGTGAAAAGGGAAGGCAGACACGTGTGTGTGTGTGTTCTGTTTCTGAACATTTTGGACACAGACCTTCTACTCACCTGGAGCTGCATAAATGGAGCTGCATCTTTTGGGGGGGCCTCCTGGGGTTCCGTTGGATTCTCTGAAAAAGAGCACATATTGATGTGAAGGTTGAGTCTCTGAAGTGATAGTTCTTTGAAGATCAAAGACAAATGCTAATTTATGCCAGTTCCTTTTGCTCCTTTAGTAAGCAATCCTGTGCTGCAATCTATGGCTAGACCTGCCTGTGTGAGAAAGCGTCATAACCCAAGGGAACTGAGTTGTTTAAGAGGGATCAGGTTACCCTGAAATGGGATCAAAAGGTAGCTTGTGCCCAGTTGCTAAGGTTGATGCTGCCAGTCAGAATGTGGCCGAGATCCCCTGCAGGCTACAAAGGGAAGAACCCTAATGACCCCCTCCCCCCTTTCTTCATTGTGCCTTAGCAGATGCAGTCCGCTGCGTGACTGAGTGACGCAAGCACGCATGCAAATGTGTAGGGCAAGGCATTGTGGGATCAAAAACGGGGGGCAAACTGGAGCTCGCAAAGTACCCCAACGCTCTGGGCAAGCCCCCTGGGGAGGGGCAGGATGTCGGCTGAGCCTCCCGGGGCCAGCTGGAAATCTTGGGGCAAAGTCACCGTGGGCTTGGGGGCAGAGGCGAGGAGGGGCAGGGAGGCAGCCGTGCAACCCCAACTCATACTTACCTGGCAGGGGAGACACCA